>JAUCMT010000028.1:15628925-15642882 GCA_032357475.1 Enteromius thamalakanensis
GGTGTGTATACACTGTAGTGCTGGTAAGGATTGCATACAACTTCATGTCTTAAATGGGCGAACTAACCCTTTAACTAATGCCTAGTCTTGGCTTAAGCTAAGCCCTGTTTGTGAAACCGAGCCTAAATGTTTTTAGAAAGAGAGCAACCTTTTATTCTCACCAAGGCTGCATTCATTTGATCAAAAATAAAGTAAAAATTTTAAAATATGTGACCGTGGACTACAAAACCAGTCATAAGCAGCATGGGTATATTTGTAGCAATAGCAGCAATATAATGTATGGGCCAAAATTAGTATTTTTTTCTTTTATGCAAAAAATCATTAAATCAAGATCATGTTCCATGAAGATATTTTTTACATTTCCTACTGTAAACGTATTGATTAGGAATATGCACGGCTAAAAACTTCATTTAGAGAACTTTAAAGGCAATTTTCTCAATATTTTTGAGATATTCCAGATTTTCAAATAGTTGTATCTTGGCCACATATTGTACTATTCTAACAAACCATGCATCAAAGCTTATTTATTCAACATTTAACTGATGAATAAGTCTTACTTTAAAAAATCAATCCTTATGACTGTTTTTGTGGTTCAGGGTCACATATTATTAAAAAAAATTAAATAACTGTTTTGCATATAAGTATATTGTAAAATGTAATTTATTTCTGTGATGCAAAGCGTAATTTTCAGCAGTCATTACAGTATCGAATGATCTTTCAGATCATTTAAAAACCATTGTGCTGCATATTATTTGGTGGAAACGTTTTGTGATACTTTTTTCAGGACTCTACGATTGATTAAAAATCCAAAAAGAACAGCATTAACTTAAAATAAAAAGCTTTTATAACATTATAGATGTCTTTTTCAATGTCACTTTCAATGCAGCTTTGCATAATAAAAGTATTTATTTCCTTTTAAAAAGACCTTTTGAACGGTAGTGGTGCATATCTTGTTAGAGATTAGTAATCAGACTCTTTCAGACTAAATGTGTTTAATTGGCAGTCTTCAGCCTCATTGTCTGTATAATGTGTTAAACCTTTGATAAATGCATTGTACAAGTCAATATATTGCTCAGCACCAGCAAAACAAGTTTTTCTGCTGAAATGCATTTGTTACTCAGATAGACGGAAATCTCAGATTACAATTTATGAATCATTTTATTTCAGATGCCACAAGGTAGTTACTGTATGCACATGCGTCACAAGGTTGCGCAAGAGCTTCAGTCTATCAGACTCTCAGGTCATTGGCTGTGATATTGCATTACTATGGATCAAAACACACTAAGAACAAAGAAAAATAGTTGCCAAAATCACAAGAAAACTTATGACAAAACGGCAAAAAAATCGTACAAAAAAAGTATTGTTGCGTTGCGATGCTCTCTAAAATGATGAAAACGTAGCTCAGGAGAAATAGCGGTTGAGTAAATTACGTTTTTTTTGTTTTTGCGCAAAAAAGTATTCTCCTAGCTTCACAAAACTAAAGTTGATGCACTGATGTCACATGAACTGTTTTACTGATGTCTTTATGTTTCTGGATTTTGGATCATTTCAGTTCTGCTGTTAACTAAATTAACTAACCCTTTAACATTTAATTAGTGCTATTAAATGGTTATTCATAATTAATGGCATTCAAAAAAAAAAGTTTGTGTTTGCATAATAGATGTGTGTGTTTTGTTAATATTTGTTATGCATATATACATACAAACATATTTACATGTATTTATGTTTATATTTATATTCATACGATTTTTATTATAAATATAACATAGAAACATTTATATATTTTATATATATGTGCATCTGCGTACATTTATAAATACATAAAAAATATACACAGCATGTATTATGTAAACAAAAACTTTTGTTGTGATTAACCGAAATTGTTTGACAGCACTACTTTTAATCGTTGCTTGTGGCTTATGGCATCAAACAACAACATCAACAATTATTTGTCTTGTACTGTCTTCACTTATGAACGGAGCTCGATCTGTTCATGTTTCTCTTCAGATTCACATGGGTTATTTTACTGGAGAAAGCAATATTATGTGGTTAGAAGAATCTAGAGATGAATGTTTTGTGGTTAAAATGATCCTAAATGATCTTAATGATACGTTTGTTTATTTTCAGCAATTTTAGGCATATTTTCATTTTGAGGTGAATTCAGGTTTTGTAATTTAAATGTAAAAAGTAATGTTATCTTGTTTATTTAAAAACCATGCATTATGCAAATCTCATTTCTCCAGCAAGAACTTTTTGACTACCCCTTGAACTGACTTTTAAATTATCTTCTAAACTGTTTAAATAAAACTTCTAAAATCTAGAAGTAGCCTACTTTGAAACTGAAGCACCACTGATGAAGTGAGGCCTGGCAAAGAGAAAAGCGGTTACGAATGGATGTTAGTGAGGCAAAAGGACGCTGTGGTACAGACACGGTCGGCGGTACTTTTATCTACACGGCGTCAGGTTCGGCCTGAGAGGGGGGCTGTGTATATCCCGCCGAAACCAATATGGCTTTGCTCACTCCACACAAAAGGACCACTGCTTATGGCTGCCCAACATGTGCCTGTAGAGAGGGAAGGGGCGTTTGAGATCGGGCTGGGACATGGGCAGCCGCGGCGGGTGGAGAGAGAGCCCTGGGCTTAATTGGCAGCGTGTGCTCGGCTGGAGACCATTGTTCAGGTAAAAGAGGCTTAGCATCGCAGCACGCTAACAGCACACCGAGTCTGCTTTGACACGCGTATGGAGCGTATCTCGATGGAAGGGGGCGAGTTTCTCTGAGGGTGGGGGGCTGGTAATAACGAGATGGAGGACCCCTGTGAAGAAGTCAAGGGCTCTGTTGACTTTGTTTTGACTTTACATGGATGTGTGACTCTCAGTTAATTGGCCCGTCAGTGCTCCAGAGATCGGAGGACCCTTAGCTCAGAGGAAACAAGGCACTGCTCTTACTTACTGTACAGAGAGTTTTATATCAAAACAGCACTTTAGAAATGAATTGATTTCCTGAACTCCATCACACTTGCATTACAAAAAATCACAAAAAAGCACCAATGAGGCCTCTTAACATCTTTCTTTTAGACAGCAGTGTTATTAAATGGAGGGAAAATAGAGACTGTTTCCTGTTTCTTAGTTTCTTCTTCTGTGGACAAATACCTTAGTAATCTCAAATGTATCGCATCTAGAATTCATCTCAATAATGTCTTACAAGCACAAGAAAAAACTAATTATAAAATAGACTAAAACATTACATAAGGACTTATTCCAAAATCCAAAAAATAACCAAAAATTACAGCAAAAGACCAAAATTCAGCTTTGCATAACATTTAGAAATTATATTTTGCAGTATATTAAAATGCAAATAAATTCTAATTATATATATATTGAATGTTTACAGCTTTTTGCAGCCTTAGTGAACATATGTGACTTCTTTCAGGAAAAAAAAGTCATACAGTAGATCTCAAGACATCTCAGCATCTAAAACAATTTTCTGTGCCACTAAAGAAAAAGATCTAATTTCCCTTTGTATAATCGTTTTTCTAGCATACTGTATGTATAGTTTCACACCACGCCATTATCTTCAAATACCACGATACAAAAACTTTATAATAAAATGATTTTCCTGCACATTATCATAGCTTTTAATTTGTGAGTTTCAGGATTTCAGTCCCAACACTTACAAACAAATGCACACACAAACAAGCATTAGGCCCTTAACCAATTTAGTGACCACTTAACATATCTAACAGGTTGCAAGTCCCCATGACTCCAGTTTGTTGGCCAACAAATCCTGAGCAGCAGTGTCTGGTTATTAGAGCCCTCGGTGGGGAGCTGCACAGGAAAAAAGGGCCAGGACCCTGAGACAGCTGGGCCGGGGGCAGAGGGGTTAGACGCCCAGGTATCTCCACCTGTACCGCCATCACCGACCCTAAGAGAAGGCAATTAATTCTCCAACTGCTGAAAGAGGGAGGGAGAGAGAGGGGTGTGTACATGGGGTTTGGGGGGTCAGATGCGTGTGTGGAAAGATCTGAATTATTTTATGAGAGTGTAGTGAAGTGAATTTTAATGCGTATCTGTTCAGTATAAACTTAAGGCCCTTTGATGTTTCTGAGTGAGCCAGAATTGGTTTTGCGTGCTGTTTTAAAGTCTTTTGATTTCTTAAGCTGTCTGACCCTCCTCTTCACTCCCACTGTCTGAGGTGTGTCAGCAGGGGTTATATACACACACAAACACACTCTTTGCTCCTATACATCCTCTTCTTATACATAAATATTAATTTAGCAGACACTTTATCCAAAGCAGCATGCAAACATTCATACAAACCATTATACAATCAATACTTACTTCATCATTGCTTTAAAAATGAGCTTTGGGTAAAAGGAATGGTGACCAATGGTAGTACCTAACAGTGCCCACCTAAAGTATATCATACTTATACTATATAATTTATAGCAGTTACACATATTAATATTTGTCTACCCCTTACAGGAAACTTTGCATTTTTAGATTTTCCAAAAAAAAAAACCCCACACAATTTAAAATGTCTTTTAAATGACAGGGACAGGACAGTGTCCTCATAAACCACCTTTAAATTGTAATACCTCTGACATACCCATGTCATTAAACTAATTTGTATCCCAATAAACCACAAAAACCAGTACACACACACCGATTCATTTTGATTACCCCAAGCACGCAACCTCAAGCAGATTGAGCGATGAGAGGAACTGAACCGCGATGTCCTTAAGAAATGTCCAACCAGTGTGAATCGTCTTTGGGCAATCCTTTAGGAGGCTTGGAGTAATGTAACATCCGTGGTTTGTTGTGCTTCTTGTTTTGTGTCATGTGATGTTTGTTTTTGCTTCCCATGTGCTCTGTCTCTCCCCATGTGCTTCCCTGACCTAGTTTTGTTAATTTGTGTATTTCGTTCAGGTGTGTGTGATTAATCTATGTCTGTATTTAAGTCGTGGTGTTTAGTTTCTAGTCGTTCGTCAACCCATTCGGTACCCTAATGTCTCTTGTGATCTTCCTTGTGTTACATGTTTAAATTTACGGCTACTGCTCCACGTTTTTGTTGTTAATTATTAAAAGTCTTTTGTTTTATCTAAAAACGTTTGCCTCAGCGCTCTCCTTTGACTTCTCCACTCCTCCACACTAGAGGTACCTGTTACAAGTAATACATCAAGTCAATGTTTGAATAAACTGACAGCTCAGATGCCCAGATTATGCACAGCTGAAATAGCTTCTAATGCTGGATATTTTGATGAATAGGAAATGCAAGTATTACATGTAAAACTGTTTATGTAATAACATTTTTTGGTTCTTTTTGATGTCCCTTATCAGTTCAAAATTATCACAAATTAAAAAGGATTCATGCCGATATTGTCCAAAACCCCACTTTTCTAGGGCGATTCCTAACTTTCGGAGGGCAGTGTATTTTGAGAAAATGTATAATGATCATTTCTGTATTCAGAGCTGGATATTTTACTTAAATATCCTACATTATGCATCCATCTCCAGCGCATAATCTGTCTTAAAAATAATTCAAATTCAGAGAGAGAGAATAGCATGCAGATTATTTTAGTTTTTTTTCAGTCAGTGATCATTTTATTTTTTAAACATTCCTTCATTTTGTTCACAGTGTAACAAAAGCGGAAAGTGTTTTCTCATTCATTCTGAAACTTCAGCAAAGCTGATAGATTAACTCATCAGACATAAGTCATGCAAAATAAATAGCGTTCATTCAAATAACTCTCCAAAACTTTCAGTCTGTTCTCAAAACTGTCATATTCGCTCTGAGACTGGCCAACAACCAAAAAGCAATCTGTAAAATCAGACCTTAACAGACAGAACGTCAGTCCTGGAAAGAAAGCAGACAGATTGATAAACAGTCAGAGCAGCTGACAGCAAAGGACAGAGGCTGTTTAATAGAGGTAGGAGGAGAGTGACAAACTGCCATTCATGTCATAATGAGGCACCTGACAACAGCTCCGCTCTTAATTACCCAAGCTGCCACCTCTGAGTTTAGTTAGCACACCAGCACACACACCCATTTCACACTCCTCAAGAGCGGGCTTTCTTCAATAGACTCCCGCATATTCTGCCACACACTTTAACTAATATATTCCGGATTTTGTATTATAAGTTTGAAGATGCATTCACGGGTGCTCTTTCCAAGTCATGACTTCATTCAGTCCATCACACACAGTGTGCACATAGATGTTACTTCATCACCTCATAGGATGTTTGACACCCAACAGTCCATGTCCTGAAGCAGCATTCATATGAAAGATGATCTAAGTGTTTAACCATTACTTTAACCATTTTTTTTTTCTGGGAAACCTTGATATAATTTGTGTACTACACACGCTGACACTCCCAGAGATTCAATGTGGACATAAATACATAAACAACATCTCTAAAAGTCACTTTATGAGCATTTTACCGTTAAACTAGCCTAATATCACACATACATTTAAAGGTATTCATGGCAACTCGTCAAAATCAAAGTTCAGTTTAACTTGAAGACACTGTGCCAGAAATATTGTTTAGCAGAATGTACATGATACTACTTCTAATACTATTAGTACTACTACTAAAATTATTAAAAGATTATTTTAAGGAATAATCAAACAAAATTTTTTCAATGTTTTATACCTATTTGTGTGCCAAAAAATGCAGTGTGTTTTATTTTTAATGAGTAAAATACAAAAGAAAACAATGTATTGTGCCTTCATTTGATGACCAGAAAATGTTTAATTGATAGAAATCCATGGTAAATTGATAAATGGTTTGCAATGTTATGTATAGGACTGTTTAGGAAATGTTGCACATGCAAAGATCAGTGCATGGTCCTGCAGAATCTGAGTGACTGGGTTTCAGTATCTCTGTGGTATCAGGTGAGAGAGGACTAGAAGGGAAAGACAGAGAGTGAGTGGGACTGGACAGCGGTTTCAGTTGAAATGACAGAGCTTTCAGCCTGTTAAATTGGCAGTTATAGTGTAGTGAATTAAACACTATCACCCTATCCCTCCGCCTCCAGCTCCTTTCTACACACAGGCAAAGCTGCTCCCGAAACCTGCACAAAGTCATTCTAAAAAACCCTGCAATTAGTGCCCACAGACCCCTATACATCTAAATGGGAACATGCCATAGACTTCTATTGTTGCTTATATAAAGGTGATAACAATTACTACAGGCTAAACCTTAACCAAAATTCTACTCCTACAAGAACACATCTTTATGATTCCCAAAGATGAAAATGACTCAATATTGATTTCCTGTAAAACAGTTAATGTAATGCTTTCTAAAAAACAAGAACAACAAAAAAGGATATTTGAAAATGTATCCCTGTGTTATGCATTTTATGAATAATCATAAGGGGAAAAAATGAAAGAAACTATCATAACAGGTATAACCTCTTGAAAACAAATCCCAGGATGCACTCTTTAATTACATTAATATCTGACACCTGATATAAATATAAGGTATCAAGTTTAAAATAGTTCTTTCATTAATACTGATTAAAATTAATAGGATCTTAATGTTAAAATTACTAAATATATTTTTATATATGGAATTCCAGCATGCATACTATACAGTTCATACATACATAGGCTACATACATGCATATATACATAATATGTATATGTATTACACTTTAATGATATAAAATATAAGCAATTTCACTATTCATGTATATTTAAACATTCTTTATCATAAAAAAAATAGTTTTTCTAGCCATAAAATTAATTTAGTGATGTCTTTCCATCGAGTGCAAAGTACAAAACCCACGTGAGCATTAAAATGATAATCTTTCAGTTCTTTGAGAAAAAAAAAAACATACTGAGAGAAATGCTCAAAAGTATGTTAATGTGTCACTCTGTGGTATGCACCTTTCATTTAACTCTGTGAGAGGGGTCATGAACATGTCCTTTAGCTCGTTTGGTTAAATTAATTCATCATGCTTTTAAACTATCAGTTGAGCAATTATACATTAACCCATAGGACAGCGCGCAGCAGCCAGATGCGCAGAGGAACCTTCTACCTCTCCATCCTAAAAGCAATAAACCGTGCGTTAGTACAATCACGCCTCTTAAGTTGAACAAACCACGCGAACTGCCTTCTGCTCGAGCACTCGCTCATTGCGCATCTGCGATCCAACAGTTGAAGGCGTCACGTCATCATTTTGACAGCTTTACATCGAATCAGGTTGCTGCTGCGCTCTGGAGAGCGAGTGTCAAAGCAGTTTGAATGAAGTTTTGCGCACTTGCTTCTCTAGGTCTTTGGAGAGCTCGCACCTACCCAAGTTATCCTGCCCCCCAAACTGGTAAGTGCATCTTATCATTAAATATTTACATGGTATTTTGAACATTTCATAACTTGTAAATGCTCATGACGGGCTGGCTTTACGCGCACCTGTGAATTGGTTTTATTGGGTCTCCGAGTGCCATGCGCGAGCATCTTGATGTTTAGATGTGACCGATGCATTGACAGTAATTTGGCATGCATAAGTAGTACACAAAAGTAATTTCAGCGCCAATGATAAGCCATTAGAAAGTAGAGTAGGTTGCTGCAGTCAGTGCAACACGTGGGTACTGAGAGACAGAAACATGAAATGTCAGTTTCAATAAAATAATGACTGACACAAATATTTGCAGTTATTTTTCCAGTTGCACGTTTTGATCAGCATAACATCTTTTTCCATTAATTCTTTTTTTCTTTTTTAATTCTAATTTATTCTTTTTTTTTAAAGAAATTAAATTACATTAATTAGATATTAGCCACATATTAAATAACACATGCATGCAAGGAACGTTAACTGCAGGATGTAACTTTGGCACCACTTTCTAGGTTGACATTGATGCAGATCAGCTTAACCTATATATGTTTAAACAGCGTTTTCAAACAACTACACAAGTTAGATGACTAGTTAGCGCAGTCACGTTAGACTTAGTAACTATAGCAACAGTACTGCAAGTTGCTCGAGAGCTTTCAGTTTAGGATCAGCACTGATGCATCGGTAAAACAGAACTAAACAAAAAACTCCGTCACTGTTTACCTTTTATGAAACATTGTCTATCGCAAATAATAACACAAACGTTGTTTAAGAAGTTTTAGACAGCTGACGTTTTGGTCTCGGGGGCGCCAAAAGACAAACTTCAAAAGATTGAGATGAAATTGACAGAAAGTCCTTAAAATGTCAACAACCTTTACGCGACGAATTGAATATAATTTATTTAATCTATTTTTAATTATTACTATTATCTCAGTCCCTGTAAAAAGTTGTCTGCAAGACGTAATAAATTATTTATGTCACAAAATGCCTAGTTTGACATTTTTAATGTTTGTATCCATTTGTAGCGTGGTCGTGACATGATTAAATTATTATTATTTTGTTATTATTACAATAATAAAATGTTAAATAAGTGTTTTGCTCTGTTATGATGAATTTTGTAGAGCACCATGCTGTCCTGCCAAGATCTGAGCTTTGCAGGAGGGCAGCGCTACAACTACTCCGCCTCGACGTCGGTTGACTGTAGTGTTGACGTTTCCACAGCAACGCTCGTCTCCCTCTGGGACGCCGGTCCCCTGGACAACGCTGCCCGCCAGCACGAGCCGCCGCGGCGGGGTAAGTCCTGCAATATGCCGGGATCAGCGGCGCGAGAGGCTTCCCGCCTTGACAAACTGGAATTTTTCCATCTGGGATTTTTTTTTTTCTTAACGTTTTGTTAGAGTAGCAATGGACTGTGGAGTGTCTGGCCACCTCCAAAGTGTTAGTTCTTTTGGGCTCTTTCTTTTGTTTTTAAAGTAGCCTATTTATTTCATTGATGTTTTTTTTCTCTTCTTCTTTATGTAACATTTCTAGACCATTACTAATCAGTATAATGACCTGTGTTTCAAATTTACTGTTTGTTTTAGATGCACTGCCTGTGTCCGAGCATGGACTGGGACATCAGCCCACCTGGCCTGACCAACTGTCACCTCAACTGCAACGAAACAAACAGGTATTTAAATAGATCAAAATATATTATAATATAGTTATTACTCAACCAAAGCTGTCGACATATTGTTAATGATTGCGGTAACTTTTTTCCCCATGAAGCTCCAAGACACCCTTATGCAAAGAGAAGAAGAGTTGGCCAGACTGCAAGAAGAGAACAACAAGCTCAAGGAGTTTTTAAACTCATCATATGTGAAGTCTTTAGAGGAAAAAACTAAGGTAAGAAATCTCACAATCTGAAGTGAAAATGAATGGACAGACATATACATCTTAAAGGGTTAGTTCATCCAACAATGCACATTCTGTCATTAATTACTCACCCTCATGTCGTTCCAAATCTGTAAGAATCTTCATTCTTCTTTGCAACACAAATTAAGATGTTTAATGAAATCCAAAAGTTTTCTGACCCTGCATAGACAACAATGCAACCGGGACGTTTAAAGTGCCCCTATTATGGATTTTTGAAAATGACCTTTCAGGCCGTGTGTAAAAGCTGCAAAGTTTTAATCTCTCGTTTTTAAAACTAGTCCCAAGCCATTTCATGATGACGTCAAAATGAAACATTAGCATATTGTCTGCCCAAAATATTAATTATGAAATTTAAAACTCACAAACACTGCTTTAGATGAAATAGACTAATCAATGCTGGGTTTTGGAAAAATTATCTGTTGAACGAATCATTTGAGAGTCATTGTACAAATAAAATGAAGGTGTTTTTTGACCTTGCATGCATGTCAACCTTGCTTGGGACTCCCAAAATCATAATAGTGGCCCAGAAAAGGAGTAAGGGCATCGTTAAAATAGTCAGTGACATCAGTAGTTCAACTGTATACTTTTAGAAAACTATGAGAATACTTTTTGTGCACAGAAAAAAATAAACTTTATTCAACAACTTTTCTTCAGAGGAATGCATGCTCTTGCATCACAGCACGAACGGCCCTGTTCTGTCACTCATGCCATATATTTCCTCAAAATACAAATATAATCAACTTTAACATTTCTCTTTTCCAAAAATTGCAGAAACTCCTTGCGAATGGCAAGGTTCCAGATGGTTCAAGACATCGAAAGAGAACTCATGGTGATTTCCGGAACCTGAGTCAGTTGCTTCAGAACGGTGAAGGAAAGCGAACCTGCCGCAATCTTTCTTTAGAGTTCTGCTCTGCTGAAGAGCTGGTGGCCACTCCACCTCTAGACTCATGGATACTAGAGACTCTAGGCCTCCAGGACGAGAACACAGTTGACCCAGAACGCAGTTTCAACACCCTTTCTTTCAACTGTCCACTTCCTACAGAAGTTCCTTACAGTACAACAAATTTAGACAATGCAGTCGGCTTTAGCCCTAATGCCAAAACGCGCTGCGAATACAGCAGCATTGTAGACTCATCCAGCAACTGTAGCCTGGACACCTCCAGTGGCTACAGCACCTCTCAGAGCTTGGGTTCAGATTATTCAACCCTAGATCCCTCAGCTCTGTACACAATCACACCTACAGGTTCACTGGTCAGCTCTCCACCAGCGATAACCAATGTTCAACACTTCACACCTCCACGAGCCGCCTCCACTCCATATCGTCCCCAAGACGTAAGCTCTAGTACATTCTACAACACACCAGGCTGTGATTCCTCCAGTCCACCAGGGGGCGACAGTCAACTTTTCTCCCCACCTCGTATGTCCCGTAGCAGGACAGACTTGGCATTTAGCATGTCACTAAGTCCACAAAACAGTGTGAGGACGCACAGTTTCCCTCAAGGACAAGCTTTCACACGCAGAGATGCACAAGGGGGATGGAACTTCACCTGGGTTCCTAAACAATGAGATATTTTTTGGGGGAAGAACTGCCATTTTTGAGGACTGATAACCCAACTTTCCCCATATTTACAAGAAACTCAACAACTCTTTACTTCTGTGGGTTATATGGTATATATTTTGATAGTTTTGTGATATTAATTCATGCATTTGTATATAGCATTTTTTATTCTTTGTGATTGAAAGGCTTTGGTATTAGATGCAGAACTATGACTGAACTTTTTTTTTTCAAAATAAATGTTCCTTTTACTAAGTTCTCTTAAGCATTCTGAAATCGTAAAAGCAAATATTATGATTTGTCCCTTGAATTAACAGTCACCCCCCTTAACGTTACAAACACAGCATATGTCACTCGCTATAAGACACCTGGATCAAATACAGTTCGCATATGTCTTCTATTGAAATTAATAGCTCACCGTAACAAAATAATTGTCTCTTTAATTGTGAACTGACGCATTACAAGTATCAACGTTGTGAGTCCCAAATCTTCTCGTGCTACAGCGTTAGCACTAACCTGTCATTCCCACAGCTGTCCCGCTTTCCTTCCCTCCTTCCCCTATCACTTTCCCTCCCTCTGTTTCTCTCCGGTACGTCTTCTCCATTCTCCCGCCACTGTGAGACAAAAGAGAGGGCCGGCCGGTCTCGAGGGAGACTTCCTCCCCGATCCGCCCCGCAGGTCTGAGACCCCCATGGGGGTCTAACACGGGATACTTACACCCCTCTATCCCTCCCCTCTGCCTAGCCTCTTACTCTCTGTTCTGCCCTCAGGGAGCTGGGGACGGCAGGGAAAGTTTGGGCCTTGAGTTAGCCATGGAGAAGCCAGGGTGAGTGGTCTATCTCTAATGACACGGTTAAGCCCCCTGCAGATGGCCTCCAGATTGAGAGGCTGACAGGAAAGTGCACCTTGAGAGGTACAGGAGCCTGGAAAATAACGGGTACAGGTGACAGAACAAGGAAAAGGAGATTTTGACAGGATGTGTTAAACAACCGAAAGATTAACAATCACCTAATTTGAAAAATGCATTTCAATATTTTACATAAAACATACATAGGTTTGTACATTTCTTCTTAGATTAAGCTTCCATTTAATAAAGGGTTTCAGATACTCAGTTTCTATGAAAAATAGAGTGCTGAAGTAATATTTTTATTTATTTTAAAATAAAATATAAGACCAAAATCCAGAAACAAATTTTCAGTTTAGCATTGTGCTTCTAGCTCTATCATCCTGAAGGGATGTTTGGCTAAATGTGAAAATAATGTTTCTCGACATCTTGCCAGACAGGTAAACTTTTGTATTTTGGCTTCATAATTCATCAAAGTTGTGTTCATTTGTGCCATGGTGAACAAAAAGTAATAATCATAAACATTGGTTACAGGAATTATTATCTGCAAAAATCAAAACCCAATTAAAAATTCCCATTAGTTTTTTGTTGAGTGATCCAGGGTAATGCTTACTTTTGGGTTGGCCCAGAAAAATTGCCATCACTTTATATACAATGCTGGTACTGATTGTCTTGGGTCTTGGTACCTCCACAGTTGGTTTGCCAATATCAAGTGGATAAATGTGTGTTCACAATTGGATGTAATCATTCCCAAAGATTGGTAACCAAAGGATGATACATTGAATGTACAGTATATGTGGTTATGTGATCATTTCATTACATACTGCTTTAAAAACAAAAATATAAAAAGAAATGTAAATGAAAAGTATATCATTATGGGTAATTCTAGAGTGATTTTTTAACAAATTCCTGAAGTAAGCCTCTGGTTAACTAAGTAGACAGAGAGGTGTAACATTAACAGCAGGCCTCCTTAAAATTCAAACAGATACAGAAGAACAGGTGTTAAATGACAATGAAAACCTTTGCATTTTTTTTTTAATCAAAAGTAAGTACAAGATAGCTGATATCTGGGGGTAATTCACCCCTAAATTAGGTAAACCACACAAGATGGCTATTGATAGTTATTCATTATCTCCAGTCTCTTAGCTTTTTCTTGCATAAGAACATCATTTACACTTGATCTGCCAAAATACAAAGAGTATTAGTAGAAAAAAGTATTATTATTACTACTTCAGGTCAGTGGCGTAGGCAGAAATTGTATTATGGGCGGGCCATTGAAAAAGTGAGCGGGCCTATATTTTTTCCTAGAAAA
>JAUCMT010000028.1:15713320-15744990 GCA_032357475.1 Enteromius thamalakanensis
CCAGACTGGAACATGGACACCCCAACATCATCAAGAACCACAGGAAGGCTCCACAAACTCTGGTCAATCTGCACAAATCAAAACATGATGCATATTAACTGGCAAAAAAGCTCCTTACTCAATATTCTTTTGCCAAAAAAAGTCGAACAACTCTAGACAAAAAAAAAAGAAGTTTTCTCCAATATAAAAATAAGCTTTTTTAAGTCACCACAAAACAATTAAATGTAAATTCTACTAATTTTCAATGTTAAATCCATTTCTAAATGAACATTGTAAAATGTTTTGTACTAAAATGAAGTAAATCCAGTGAAATTAATATTACCTTTTTCTTTGTGAAAAAAAAAAAAAAAAAGGTTTACCTTGACTTTTCCAGGCTCAGAACTTTCAACGCTGATGGTGATATCCCCAAAATTCACAGTTACACGTGCCACATAGGAGACACTAATGTCGCCACGATTTTCATTTTTAGCCAGGACCTCAAAAGCAGGAAGATCATTTGGCTGGCAGTTCCTGGTGACAACATAGGTACAAGTGCCCATGAAGTCAAAATTACGCTGGTCAAATGTGCTGTAGTGAGGGTCACCCATTGCCCAGCAGACTCCAACTGGTTTCTTCACACAGACGGGGAAGGAATCCATGAACTGGCACTCTTCATCTTCACTACAGCTGATGCTGAAGCAAGTGCGTTCTGCTTGCAATTCTATTACAAATGGAGAAGATATACAGATATAGCAGTATAAACAGTCAATTAACAAAAAATCTATGTATACATTTAAATCTTCCTCTGTAATGGAACTGTAAAAACTGGTTGTAATGACACAAATGTTTTAAAACCCAAGGAAAAACATTTAATTGACATACCTGATTTAATGCATGCAGCTGGTGCTCCATACCCATTCACTTGCTGTAGTCCCACACTATATACCCCAAAAGAAGCATTTGGATGGGTTAATCTGTGCCCACCTGCCCCAGGTTGGTAAACCAGCTCAGTCCAAGAGTACTCGCTGCTATTGATGACCCTCCACTGAAGGTTTCCAGGTAAAGGAAGGCTATCAAAAAGAATCCCTGCTTGTTCTTTCGTAGGAACAATTAGAAGGGCTCGGTTGTCAAAGCCAGCTATCCCATCAAGCACGTACGAAGCACAAAAACGGTTGTTGGGCAGAAGATTCATAAGAAATGGGTCATATATGACACCACGGGATGTTCGCACACCATTAAACAGAAAAAAAACCTGTATTCCATTGTCAGCAATGATGTTGAGACCATTTGGAAACTGGATTTTGTACTCTTGGATGAGGCCACGCTGAAGAACACCAGTTAATGTAGTATGGCCAAATCGAAGGGTTATATTCGTTGTCTGTGACGCTTGGATATAGATGCTGTCGAACTGGCTCTGAATGCTAAACGGAGCCACCAGGAAGTACATTTTCCAGCTTTGCACCGGCAGCAGTTGCTCATAGACATGATTGCACTTAGAAAAGCGCCACGTGCACATATGACCCGAGTACACGGCGACAGGAAGTTGTGAGGATATGCGGGTTCCTGTGAGGTCTCCTTGGCTTTGAATTTGTGCATTTTCAAAAGGATCCATCACCACAACTAGTTTACTGCCGACACCGTACAAGCGTCCTTCGAACTGGATCGCCGCTCGCAGGAACACTTCCACTGTGTTTTGCTCTTTACCGTTGAGGATCACAAACTCCTTCAGCATGGACGGAGGGGAGTTGGTGGGGGTGAACACAAAATATTCAGTACCCCATTCACTCATGGGGTAGACCAGGGATGTATCCGCCGTGAACTGCTTTGAGTTTAGGGAGGAAACCGTTATGTTATCAGATGCCTGAATGAAGACAGTTTTGCGGGACCTCCTGGTTCCAGACAGCTCAATTGTTTTGGGGAGGGTCACTGTAAAGCCCTGACCTGCAGTCAGTAGTGCCTCTTGGGTAAAATTGAGACCAGACACATGGATCTTCACCAGGCAATTAGAATTCAGAGAGGTGATGTAAAGCTGAAAGAGCGGCAGGTCTAAAGGTGATACATAGTTCTGCATAAACGCGGTGGCAAACTCTTGTCCTGCAGATTGAGCCTGGCCGCTATCTTTAAGTGGTCAAGAGAGAAAGGCCGGGAGAATTAATGCAACAACAAAAATCTTGTTTTGGAAAAGAAGTTGGCATTACATGACAATGCATCCAATCTTTATAATTTTATTAGTTAATAAAAAGTTAATAATAATAATAAAAAAAAAAAAAGATTTTCACAACAAATGAACATGCTTTCATAATTAAAATTTATAATTAATTTATAAATTAGTTTAAATATGATCTCTCTCTATAAATATATATAAATAAGTTTCATAAAATAATTAAAAAGATAAAAAGCCTTACCCCAAAACAGAAATATGACAAACCAAACTGGTAAAAGTTTCGCTCCCATGATTAGCTGCAAATGAATGTTAGTCAAATTGATAAAGCACCAGTACCTCTCAACACGCATTTAATAATAAAAAAAAAACTGCATACAAAAATAGCATCATCCACTGAATAAAATTAATAATATATATAGTTATATAAATATACATAGGATTATATTATTTATGTAATATCTGTTTATATATTCTTTTAAAAAGCTACAAAAATGTGTTTTTCATGCCACATGAACATAATTTTTTTAAAGCTGCTTACCTTCATGGGAAACAAGAATTATACAGTCTGAACTATGCAGCCTTTTAAATACCCATTATCTCAGTCTCAAAACCAATCAGATCACAGCCAGGTTTGGATCCTGGACCTGGGGACATGACCTATTTATATACATAAAAGGATCCATTTCCTCCCCTGAGGCCTTAATGAATAGCATTAAATTGCAATATATTTTCCGCAAACATGTAATTTTCATTAAAATAGTAAATAATATAATAGTAAACAATCCATGTTTGATTTCTGAGCACAAAGCAAATTACATTACGTTTGTAAAGTCATAAAAATAGTATGTACATTGTAAGACGCATAAAACATTTATTGCAACTGTGCAAATAAACAAGAACGAAGAACAAGAGGATACTTTTCAAACCATGCAAACAAAACACTATTATGCATATGAGCTTGTTGGTAAATGATATGGGTTTGGTTTTCAGCAAAATAAAAAATAATTACAATACTTTCGAATTCAACAGCCTTCTACAACAATCTGTATGATCCAAAGCATTTGTTTGCACTATTTGCATTAATACTTTTAATGAAATGATTTTTTTCTGGTTCTGTCAAAACCTGCAAACAAGTCAGCATTAATAACGTAACATTCGTCTAATAAAACAGGCAAGTTTATTTTGCTTTTTATTAATAGTGCAGAAAGTTGAAATTGGAATCTATTTTTTCTCCCCTCAGAACAAGACCAAAAAGTTTGGCTAGCCATTAGAAAGCTAGAAAGTCTGGGAAAAATATAATCCACATGGGTTTCGAGCTGCAGAAAGGCCTCAAACCTTGTAAATGCTATTATCAGTACACACAAGTGGATACGTCAATATTGTAACTATGAAACTTCCTGCCCGGATAGATGCCGTGTGAAATGATATTCCCAGAGCTGTTACAACAGAGATTTACGATAAAAGAGAAAGATTAACCAAACACACCCCACAGTGCATAGACTGAAGGAGGGGAAATAGACAATTAACACATTTGATCACTTGTGGTTTCTGTTCCTTGACAATCTGAGTTCCCACGAGTCCAGAGGAACAATGGAATGAACATAACTGTACATCTCACCCCCGTTTACAGATCAAGCACGGGGAAGCACGTTGTGAATACAGCATTATGCCAAGCTCAAGAGGAGAGCAGCGCCCAGCACTAAAACCAATTCAGAATGTACAGATTGAAAGATAAAATATCCTCTGAAGCATTCGCGTACGTGTTGCAGCATACAACATTTGAACTCACTCTGCTTCTTATTCTGCAAACGTCTTGCAGCTTGAGGTAATGAAATTCCTAGACCATGCAACAAACAGTTCGCTCCTTTTCCGTGCAGGCATCTGAGTTACTGTACTACACCTTCCTTCAAATAGATCTGATGAAAAAATAACAACAGAGTGAAAAAAAAATACTATGATAAACAAAAATTCTGGTGATGCAATGCATCATCAACTCAAGTCACACAATCCTTCAGAAAAAAATCTAATATGCTGATTTGCTGCACAAGAAACATTTGTTATAAATGCAGAAAACATCTATGCTGCTTATTTTTAAGGCAACTGCGACACTTTTTAAGGATTCTTCAATGAATACAAAATCCAAAAGGTCAGCATTTATTATGCTTTTTTTGTAACATTAACATTAAATAAACTTTTTTTATAAATTAAGTGGATCATTCACTCTCAAAAATCCTGGGTTATAAAGACATTTGGGTCAAATTTGGGGGTTATTTTCTCAGTTTTTGAGTAGTTCTAGGGAACCAAAAAGCTGGATTATTTTTTGGTTCATTTTCACTGAGAGTTGAATCAATGCACCCCCTCCAACCAAAACTAAATATATATTTTTACATTTTTTAAAGGCTGGTTTATCTCAGTTATACCTCTGACCCATGTCACAGGGAACAGGAACACAGCAAAGCTTTGCATAAAATAATAAAAATGTTCATTAATATTACCCAAAATGTGCTTAACACAACACACACACACAAACAAAATATTTTTTTATTTAAATCATAAAAATCCAGAAATATTTGATAGAACATTCACACATTTCTTTTTTAGTTTTATTTAATTTTTATTTAATTATATGTGATCTCTCATAAGAAGGTGGTTGCAGAAGGCACTGCAGAAATGTACTACTTCCGTGTGCTAACCACTTCCTGTAAAAGTCCTCTACTTCAACATTCATGTGCATCTTTACACACAAAAAGTCAGTCTACAGGAAAAGCTTTTTTCTCTGACCTTTCTACACACACGCAAACTGCACGCAATGATTAATCAGCGGCTCTGGGTTTTCCATAGTTTGATGTCACTGGAAGAATCAGTGGGTGAGTAAGGAAAACATATTCTTTCTAATTAACATACAAGTTTACTTGAAGCTATTGCTGATCAGAACTAAGAACCAGATGATGGTCTTAGTGTCCAATGAAGATCTGAATTAAGAGAAAAAAACAAAATCAAATAACAACCAATACACAAACAATTGTGCAAAAAGGCAACTTAAAAGCGAATAAAATACAATAGGTACAGCAAACATACAGTTAGAGCATTAAAATGCTATTAAAACCTGTAAATAAAAATCAACATATGTAAATAAAGTTCAAATACTATTATATATTCATATTTACACCTATAAGTACTTATAAAGAGCCTAAATCCTCTATTTACAGCTCTTAGTACATGATGCAACACTGCCATCTAGTGCTGATATACGTCTACCCAACTCCATTTAGGCCTTTTGGCTGCTCTGTGCAAAGTAAATAAATGCCAAGATGAAATTGCTGATCTAAATACTTGTCGGTCAATAACGGTGGTGCATTAAGAATGCATTGCACAAAACCGCCAGGGCTCAGATCTGAATACGAATAGCCTTAACTCACAGCTAAGCACCATTTACTTCAGCAATAGTGTCATCAATTTCATCTTATAACACATCCTATAGTGGCTTCCTTTGACATAGTTTCATTTGGCAATATGCCATGCATAAATAGCTCAATATGGTGCAATTAATGCATCAAACTTGCTGCGGGTTGCATGAATATGAATGCGGAGAGAGAAAAAAAATTCAATGCAGTGGGGAATAATCTGCTGCATAGTACACCAACATAAGACTGATTATATCCTGTTTATCTTTATAGAACTAATACAACCATAATATCTTGAACATCGTTTGTCCAAAACCCAGGTCCGCCCATCACTAGATGATATATAGCTACTGTAGACAGGTCGTGACCGGCAAATGATTTCAGAGGATCACAAACAGCAGGGGAATAATCCATGCTTAATGCAACTAACAAAACATAACCATTAAATTGTGCATGGTTAGAAAACGCAATAAAAAGACAAATAAACTCTGATTATGTTCATATTTTGGTTTCGGGAGTCCCCATCATTAGCTTAACATGCATGCATGGTCAAAACACACTTCCATTGTCTTACAATATGCATTTAATTTTAACTTACTTGGTCAACAACTCCCAAACACATCGATTAGTTTAAACATGAATTTCTTCCTAAGCACTCCTTTGCTTTCAAACTGCGTGGATTGGACTAATTTGCCTTATTTTTATTTCATCACACCTGTAATGCCTAGTAAAGCAGCCACAGTGCTGCTTTGTGTAGAGCGTTAGCAGGGAAACCGCTATTTTAACACTACAAAAGCGGCACCTAGTGGCAAAGAGTGAATTTGCATTTTCATTCAGACCAACTATAAAAGACCAACAAGTGGGTGGCAATATGCTGTTTCAGTTTGAGGCTTAGGATTCGTTTCAGTGATTCAGAATCAACTTTTTCTTTTGAGAGATATTAACTTCATACACGGTGCACTTTTTAAAACTTTGCAGGATGTTTCCGTTCATTAAGAGCTGTGTTACACACTGCATGCCATTTTCAAAAATCTATCATTTAAAAGACAAAAGGATGTAAGTTTAACTACCACTTGGTTAAAACTACAGCTGTAAAAATTTAAGACATTGAGCAAACAAAAATATAAATTTTTCATGAAAAACGCTGGTGCCAAAACAACACAGACAAGTTTAATTAATTATATATTTTAACTTAATTATATATTTATTTATTAATAAATAAATAAATTATTATTAATATGTTTATAACATCAGGAGAAGGTCAGTTTAAGACTTTTAAGACTGTAAATATCTTGTATTAACCATGCTTCAAAGTTTGAAAATACCACTTCGAATAGATCTTCATTACTTTTACATAAAAGCGATGTTCATCATCAGTATTTTTTTGGCTTTTTAGTGCAAATATCTAAAGACTGATTTACTTGAAGCAAAATTAAATAACATATATAAAGCATTTTTTTTTTTTTTTTTATAAATAATTGATCAAAATGAAGTGAGTTAATGAATAAAACATGGCAAAACATCTGCCAGAGTGCTCTGAAAAATCTACTTGATTTAAAGGGAAAATATTATTTAAACAGATGTTTCTTCTTGTTTTATCTTGCTTAATCTTCTTTAACTTCTCAGAAAACAAGACTTGTTCAGTTTGCATGTCAAGCAAATGTATCTTGATCTAAAGATGTTTAGATTTGTGCTGGGGAAACACATAGAAAGATTTTCTCTTTTTCTGTATAATATTAAGTGGCATTACTTTTTGAATTTACCATTTAAAGTTCATATTCAAAAACTTTTTGGGCTTTAATTTTTAAAAGGTCAAATGAAGAATTTGAAAGATATATAATATTTATAATATGCATATTTTATAACACTTACTTCAAAAGTGAAAATCAGCAGCAGCTGTTTGGCAGCTACAGTATTCTCAATGCACAGGTGCTTCTAGTTCAACCCTTCAGATTATCTTCTCCAACAGCTGCAGTTCCCATAGAGGCCACAGGTTGCAGCAGAGCATTTGCTAAAGAACACAAGACTACCACTCCATCTCAAATGTAGAACATGAAGCTTTAGAGTCATAGCAAATCTTATCAAGAAAATGAGTTCTAATTGTTATTTGTGATATTTTAAACAATATCGGTCTCACACACCTTCACAACCTGCAAAAAACAAAGACTTTGTATCTCCAGCCTGAACATTTGGAAATGTACAGGTTCAGACTGGAGATGATTAGAATTGCAAACATGCCCTCTAACTATGACTAGCTCAGGCCGTTCACCTGGTTAGCTCAGGGTGGAGGGCGTGCCATATTTCACTCATATTGTAACCCAATACTAAACTTACATGACACAAAAACCTGCATGCTGATTTTCATATACAAATAATAACAGTAATTTTAGTAACACAAACACCATTAGCAGATGTATTCAGAAATACCCAATAAATAAAGCCTTTAATTATTTACACCTGGGAAATATTTAATCCATTTCTTTTGTTAAACGTTCTTCCTGCTTTTCAGGCCTCAGCTGAAATGCCTCGGGCTGTTGTTCATACTTTTGTCTCTAACCGTGAACTAATTGTTTAATGAAGCGCTTTAATATCTGAATGTCAGTGCATCTACCTGTGTGGATCACCTAAGGCTCAGTCAAGACATCATGGAAATATGTGACCTGTTTTTCAACTCGGCTTGTCAACACTTTGACCCTGCAAACCTTTGTGTACTTGAACATACAACAAGCCCATTTGCGCTGCAACCTGCTAGTTATGAAATTCGAAGCAGGCTGCCCCCGTTCTTGACTCGCGTCCCCTCCCCACAGCTCCACTGCACACAAACACACAAAAGAGCGTATTTCTGTATGTGACGATAAAAGAAACATATCCAGACAACACCCCTCTAGACTTGGCTGAATGGTTATGTGGTCTTTGGGTAATAGAGTGTGAAAAGTCTTCACTGCAGAGACAGTTTTTAGATCTTGATTGTACTGTTGTTCACCATATCAGTCCATCAAAGCAACAATGTGGGCTTTAAGACAAGCATGTTTGCACGTCTGTTTACTTTTTGTGCACGTCTGTTTTGAGGTCGTGCTGGTGAAATATTAAAAGTTAATAAAATTGCAACAAAGTGACCATGCTTCCGTTTGCTAAGAACAGAACGTGAAGATTCATGGTTCATTTGGCACCCAATTGGAGGCCAATCAAATGTTGTATGGGCTATTTTGGGGAGTAGCTAGCCACGTCAAAGTAGTGATCAATGAAGCTACGACTTTTTTTAAAAGTGTAGCTTTTCGAGTAGGTAACTAGTTTTTCCATCAAGCAGCGGTGTGGCGCAACCAAAAGCTACATTCCATTTTGCTCTGACGAGTCTGCGATGCATCTCTTATTCTCTGCGTAATCTTATTCAGGCAAGATCACAAACTAAATTTGTTCATTACTGGTAAATGTTGTGACATCACACATCTCACAGCGTTACAGTCTGTCTGCAGATAAGAAATCGTCTGAGGATTTTACAAAGGATGCACTGTATAGCCCTGCTAAAAAATAAAGCACATGCCGGTTAGGTTTGTTTTGAAGCGTGGCTGCTGGTTTGAGTTTGTTTAAGCTTGTCACTTTAAGCTAGCAGGACATTGCTTAGGACCGGCACATGACAAGCAAAGGACCAACTTAAACCAGCTCAAACTAGCAGCAATGCTTCAAAACATACCTAAACAGCATATGCAGTTTTTTTCAACAGGGAGGATGAATTAACTGTAATTAAAGCAAAACAAAACCACGTTAAAGACTTGCGTTAAAGACTTCTTTTTTTTTTTTTGCAATCTATTTTACATTGATAAACCATTATAGTATAATCTGTCCCCCGCAGTTTTGTAATAAACACTGATCAAACAGAAAATATTTTTTTGCAAAGGTTGATTCGCTGTTTGACCTCTCAGAGCGGCTCCATTCACAGTTAGTAAACACCACATGTGCTGTGAGTTTAGCCTGCTTATGGATCTCAACTCCTCTGTATCTTTAGCTAATGCTTAAAATAAAGAAAAATATACGCTAAAAATATAATATATAATATATATATATATTTCAAAAGTTTGGGGTGGATAAGGGTTTTTATATCAGCCAGGATGCATTAAATAAAAAAAAAAGAAAAAATCACAATAAAAACATTTACAATGTTACAAAAATGCTGTTTTGTTGAATCATTTATTCCTTTATAAAAATACAAAAAAAAAAAAAATGTTTCAGTTAAAAATATTAAGCATTAAAATGGATTCTGTTAAAATAATAGACAAGAAAGTCTTAAGCACTAAATCTGCATATTCAAAAGATTTCTGAAGGATCGTGTGACACTAAAGAATAAATTAAATTTTTACGATATGTTAATATTGTTTAATAATTTAAATAATTATTTTACATACCAGTATTACTATTTATCCCGTTGTTTTCGATCAAATAAACACAGATTTGTGAATATCAGAGGCCTACATACTAAATAAAAAGCTTACTGGTCCAAAACCGTACTCTGTTATTATTTATTTTAGGAACACTAAAACATGATTGTATTAAATATAAAACAAACACCATTATACCTGAATTGGTAACAAAAAGTTTAAAAACACTTTAACATTGTACTCATTTTGTAATATATTCCAGGGTGATTGATTTACTCATTTGAGAATACAGCAAAGATCTCATATAGTTTCCATAGTTGACTGTTTATCAGATCACCTGTGACTCAGAGGCTTAAGTCATGTATCCAAGAGTGATGAATAACAATGTTTTTCGTAAAGCCACCTTTCAAAACAAGTGTGGGCCTACCATAACTGGTTCTTTAGCTTTTCAACAGCTGTATGAATGCCAGTAGAACCAGTCGTTCCTTTGCTGACTTCAGCTGAAAAATCCGTTAGAAAGGGCACAGGCGGAGGCCTCCGGGTAAGTGTTATTTTGGCACCGTAAAGTAGCTAAGGAGTAACACCTTTGCCTACAGGTCTTCAGCAATACTTCGTTAGCCAACTAGAAGAAATAGAGACGTGAGTGAGTCAGATGCGTGGCCGATACTCAAAAGAAGATCATATGATAGCATCAAGGAGCCAGGGACACATAAATACAAACCTTCAAGGATCACATATTCTTAAAGCATACCATGTAGAAATGGAGATACAAAAAAAAAATAGATGTTTCTGTTATAATTAACTCAGCCTCATGTCTAACCCAACCTGTATGATGTTATTTTTCGTGAGCAACACAAAAAGAGAGGTGTACAGCACATGTTCAAGCAGCTCTTTTACATACATTGATTGAAAGTGAATGGCAACATTTCATGAGATATTTTTAGTGAATGGTCTGGGTCCTTACATGAAGCTATTGTATAAGACTTTGGGAGAGTTGAAATGTAATTCATAAGTCATATAGACAGCCTTCATGATCCCTTTGAAGCTTGACAGCCTATGGTTACCATCCACTTCCACTGTACGAAAGAGCACATTTCTGACACCCTGCTAAACCTCTCACCTCTCATTTGCTGTTCTAAGAAATCCACTGAAAACGCTTGGAAGATCTGATTCAGAATCATTTGCTTGGACATTGTGTCCGTGCATATGTTATAATGGGAGTTGGCTGGGCAAGTCAAGGCTTGACTACAGGTTTGAAGGACATGAGGATTGTTCCTTAGTTTAGGTGGATTGTATGTGACTAATTCAACCCTTAACCTGTTTGTTAATAGCCAAGTCAATCAATCAAACACCTGACATTAACATAAAGCATTCACAGGTTTAAATTACTTTCATTTGTAACCCTTATTTAAGACTGTGATATATTAAGCAATAGTCAGAGAAGTTTTATTTACTGGAAGGTTTGCATGTGTTTTATATTTTGTATCATATGAGAAATCAGGCTCATATAGTATGTGATATAGTGAAAACTTGGAGCTCACACTGAAGAACAGTTCAATGAATTTAATTCATCTGTTCATCTTAATGTATGAATAACAATATATAAGTTATGATTAGCTTTACTTGGTAGAAAAAAATGTGAATTATCGACTGGAGGGCAGGAGGTATGAAAAATATATATTTTTAAAGTTTTTATCAAATTAATAATTTAGAAGGACTTGGAATGAATACAAAACTTTTTCTTTTTCTGAAAATTATGTTTGTTTGTTGTTGTTTTTTGTTGTCTGGTTTTGCTATTATGCAATGCTTAGCCTACATAAGCAAGAGATTAAAGTCAGGTCGCCTAACTGTTTCAGTTATAACTTGACCAGTTTCTATATTTTCATATAATTAACTAGGTTCTAAATAAAGTCACAGAAGTTTCTGATTTAAAAATGGGCCACGGTGACTCACTGTCCTGATAAAAATGTGGTGATTTGCGAGGGTGAGCTAATTACCACATGACAACCAGCCGAAGAGGAGGTCTGATTAGAGATTGGAAAAAAAAAACAGCAAACCAACCGATTATGGAAAACGTGGGTCTTTCAATCTTCTTCTTTCCATTTTACAGCAATATGTGGCTAGGTGCATTTCTGACACCCACTGGAGTGGGGCGTAAAACCAAGATGGAGGGAAAAAAAGAAAAGGGGGCAAAAAACAACCTATGCTGCTGACTGACGTACTCTGTACAAGTTCTGGTTCTGAAGAATTAGGGTTCGAATTCCAAATGGCTTTTTTTTTTGCTCCCTTCAAAGGCACTGCGGGAAGGGGCGCCATCTGAAGGGGCGATCCAAACGAAAGTGAGCAAATTTGGGAGTAATTTCGGCTTCACATACAAATGTAATTAGAATGGATAGATAGATTCAATTTGTCTTTATTTTTATGTGATGTAACAGCAATAGAAATATGGTTAAAGACTGCAGTGTATCACGTTTAGTTTAATAGTAAATAATACAATATATTAAAAATATAATGGGATGTCATTTATTTGCGACAACTGATACTGCACGCACCTCAGCATTGTCAAGGTAACATTTGGTCCATCTTTAGTCAAGGGAGTTCCAAATGCTTATATAAGACAGAAATGCCCTACGCCCTTAAAAGAACACACTTCGAAGGGAGTAGAAAATAGGATTGCTCACTTCTGTTTGGAATTCACCTTTAGTGTTTTGTTCGCTAGGATCTGCATGCACTTGAGATATGTATTACAATATTTATCTTCATGTTAAGGAAAAATAATTAAAGTGTTGAAGAATATTAAGCCAATAATATTGTTTAGGGTATTGTCTTTATAGGTTAAAACAATGTCTATTGTTTGCTTAAAAATAAACAGCAGAGCACAAAATAAAAGAACAAATAGCCTAATACGTTTGTTTTGTGAGAAACAGTCATGATAAACACTCTGTTTCTTTTTTAATAAAGGATAATTAGAGTAATTTAGTCTGCGGATTCAGAATGAGTGAATGACTCACACATAACATGTAAAGGCTTGCAGCGTAATGTACTGTAGCCGGCTGCAAGATCATTAAATGGATTCAAAAGATTTGAATCGCTGGGATGAATCAAAATCCCTATCACCTGAGCAACCGGAGTGAATCGTTTAGCCTGGGATTGCTCTGACTCATCATCCTCAGATTGAATCAAAAGAACCGATTCAAAAGACTTAATTATTTCTGAATGAGACAGGCTTAAATATGTATAAAAGTTTTACGGATTACTATGTAACCATGCTCTTATGGCTTAAATATTGTCAAAATGTTCAGATTGTCAAAACCTACTACTGAATTAATACAATGTACAATAGCTACTGAAAAACACACACATACAAAAAAATACACTGATTATCAACTTGCTGTAAAAAGTCAAACGAATGCTATTAGCAACAACATATATAAAAAAGTGAAAAATGCTTTTTGTTTATTGTTGAGCAAACTAATGGCTAATACTATAAATCAAATCATCCTGGTCTGGCCCTGATGTGTCTTGTAGGCTACAAAAGAAGAAAAAAAAACAATGTAAGGACAGGAAAGAGCCTGGTTCCCCTGAATGATGTTGAGCAGATGAAAAATATAGAAGTAACTCATTCTGATATTCATCATTACATTCAGCACCCGAGGGGTCCACCCAATCCCAGTTCTTGTCAAACATGTAATTCATACAAAAAGTACACCTCTCCTGAAACATCGATTCATATTCATTTGAGATTCATGGAATCGTTCCCCCCAGCATTTACAACCATCCTATATAAATCATTCATGCCAAAATGCTGACTGCAAAAGAGAAAACCAGAATATAAACTGATATATGATACAGAAAAAGGCCCCTTCCATAAATGTCAATAATACACTCTGTACAAATCCACTCTTTAACAGTCGGCACGGTGTAGGTGAGACTCGTGCAGGTGTCGGATTTCATGAGGAACGTCAGCCAATGAGACATTCACATCACGGCCCTGTCAAACGTACGCAGGGGTTAAGACAGGCAGGAAGTTCCCATTCTGCCAGGAAGGTTGACAAAGGAGCTCATGTGAGAATAGAGACAGTCATAAGCGCATGTGAACGATACCTCCAGCAGAGGACTACAATTTGGTGAGTGGTGACTTCTTTCTTCACTGCTTCTAAAAGCACGGCAGGAGTGGATGTTTTCAAAGTAAGGAGGGCTTGATTTTCTCTTTAATAAAACATTTAGGCTACCTCAGGAATGTGAACAGCGGTATCTCTTTAATTTAAAATAGTTTTTTAAAATAGTCACTTTTTTATGGCATGCATTCCGGAGCAAATGGAGGCATGCTACAAGAATAATAAATGTCTAACAGCATGTTTACAGGCTACTGTAAATTCATTTGTGACTACTTTGCAGAAACCTGCAGGTGCTCAAAGCACTGCTGGAGATTGCATCACGTTCCAGAATATATATTAAAGTGTAATCAGTCAACGCGAAATCTCAAATAAAGAAGTCTTTGTTCACAGAGTTAAAATTAGTCGGACGTCACATTGTTGACAGTCATCAATTATGGCAGTGGGCTCTTGACTGTAAACAGAACATGTTGCCACTTGCTTTCTGTGTCCAAACAATTGCATCAAACATGCTGGTTAGTATCAGCTTACTAGTCTAGAATTTTACTTGTGTTGTGCATATTGCATGGATTTAGGGTTGACTTTTCTGTCAAAGGTTGATTAAGTATGGAGGAACTTCTCCAATGTCTATACAGGAACAATTGCATCCTCATTTTAATATACAGTATATATATATATATATATATATATATATATATATATATATATATTTATATAGCTATATAATTTCCTTGTATATTTCCACTGGACATAGTGGTGCAGCTCCCAAACTTGTGTGTGTGGGCCGATGGGATGTGTTTCTGTACGACTTAATAGTGAAGCCTTAAGAATTTCTTTATTTCTCTATGCTGAAAGATTGCAGGAGAAGAGAACTATTGACTTGCTATAATATTTATTGAGATTTTAACATCTGTTATGCTGAAACTCACGTTGGCTGGCTTTTACTTATCAATCTAAAAATAATTTACTGTGGCAAATGTTAAGCTTTTATGGTTTCATTCCGCTGCTAAACATTTCTTCCTCGCATAAGCTACACTTTTATGTTCTGCTGCTGCAAGTGAAGTGAAACTCGCGCTCACGTGAGCAACAATCTGCAACCAACTTTGGCACAGAGGCAACCGCTCATTGGCTTGGTACTTCAAATCGGATAATTAAATTGGTTGACACTTAGATTTAACCACATTTTTCTTGTATGAATATAGTTTTATTGACAGTATTTTGTGCAGAACTAAAACACTTACGTACATGCTTTAAATACACGCTCATATGTAAATTAGTCTAATGGAAGCGTATTCTGTTTTGTGGCGTATTGTACAAAACATACGTACCAAAATACAAATGGCGAATTATTCTAACTAAGTGTAGATGGCGATGCATAAATATCCATGAATTCACGTAATCGGTTGATTATCAAAATGCTGAGCAACTGTATTCCAATTAAGGCTATTCAGATCTTTAGACCTATGCAAACACAAAATTGATTAAGGGTAATTACTTTAACCTCTGACATTTCTGTTTTAATATCAATTAAATAGATTAAAAACAAACAGCTTTATAAGTAGCCTACCAGAAGATACGGTGAGCTTCTGAACCTTGTCTAATTTTGCTGCACATGTAGGATGACGTATAGCATAGATCTCACAGAATGATTCTGCTGCTCTCAGTGCTCAGCTTCAGTCAGCTCAGCTTCCTGTCCTATTCAGTTCGGCAGGGGCCAAGGAAGTGGTGAGTTTGTAATTAAACTTTGTTTTGTTTTATCATGAATATGTTATGTCTGAACAGGAGGCTTTATAGTAGTTGCAGTGTTTATGGACTGTTGGTTGTTTAACTAGTGATGCTTATTTGCAGCTGTAGTGCAAACCATATGGTCAGTGCAGATACTGAGAGAGGGAAAAAAACACTTCCCTCCAGTGTGAAGACTGGCACAAAATTAAACTTTGCCAGGTACTTTTTCCGGGATAATTAAATTGCTCATTCTTATTATTATTCTTACTAGTTTGGTCAAATCATTTAGATTTCACTGTTAGTTTTATTGCAGTTACTGCTTTCACAAGTACCAGTACTAAGGAAAAAAGAGTTTTCGGTTTCAAAAGCTCTACTGAAACAGTAACAGATTAATTCTCAAAATATAACAGTGTATGTCCCTATAAAAGGCAACCTGTGGTTTAGCAAAGCTAGGTTTGGAACAGCTGATCATGATGTTGTGTGACTGTTTGTACAGTCATGTTAGCTTTCAGATACTGGAGGTAGATTGTGCAATATGTTTTTCTTAACCGCACTTATAAGAACATTCTATCACGCGTTATGTTTGTGAACGTTAAGTTTTGTGTTCCGTTTAGTTTCAACAGACGACCTAAATGACGTCACACTTTCAGAGAATGTCAAACCACTTCTTACCAGACCAGAGATTTCGTTTGAAGTGCTACGTTTTTTTTTGTTTTTTTTTTTAGCAAATTTCCCTTCTGCCAGCACCCAAGGTTCTGAGGTGCCTCATACTTGGATACTTTCGGGGGGTTTTGGATGTGTGCGTATCTTGTCACTTGTTTTTACTCAGACCTCCGTCAGCAGATACTCTATAACACGAACCTTATGTAATCATAACCATATCCTTATTATATGAGCTCCATGTGGTTGGCTGCTGCGGTTAAGTTTGCGACGTGTTTTAATGTTCTGCTTTATTCTGTGACCCTTTGATGAATGTTTGATGTCCCTACTATTGTACAGTTGGTCCTGTCTATCACCATTGCTGTTGTTTTGTATCACGTCAACACTGTCAAAACTCAAAAACATAAAGTAAATAAATAAAGGAACAGTTGGTCCTAAACTAAACAATTCTGCTTTAACATTTAATAACCCTAATGTCATTCTAATTTTCATTCTCTGATGAAAGGCAAAAACAAAAATGCTTTGAATGATGTGCTAGTCCCTCTTTTCCATGTAATGGCCATGAACGAAGACTCTATGCTGATTATATAGTGTTAGAAAACTATTATAAGTGGTACTTTTATGACATTTTTTCAGAACAAACTGAACTCTTTTTTCGCAGACAGGGTTAGATTTTTTTTTTAACTATCCAACTTCACTCTTACACCTGATATTTACTCTTGTGTTATTTTGATCTGTCCATTTATTGAATGTCTCTCGCTCATGGACCATTTAAAGGAAATACAACCAAAGCAGGATTTCAAACCTCCTGTCTTCAGCTTCGGTTTTAAGCAATCACACCTGTGAAACATTTGTTTATGCGCCTTACATAAACTTTACTATCACATGTCTTTCACTTTCAGTTCAGACCAAATTTAAACCTTTTTCAAAGCCATGTCTATTAACTTTAGTCATGTGGCTGTGGCATTGAGGTTTTTGGTTCACACTAGGTGTTGGCATTGAGGAAATGTAGATCAAAAGACAGTTGTCTATGTTTAGAATCTTTGCTTCGGAACATAACAGGTTGAATTAAGACAGATGTGAAGGTGTGAAATAAAGAAAAGAGCTGGCATAACAAGTATCACACTTTGGGAGGTGGCATATAATGTGGAATAAAGCAATGGATTTTTTCAGCTACAAATAACTTGATTTTACCAACTAATGACTAAAAGTGAAATTCAGCCTCTAATGCAGCCTCATTGCTGTGCTTTGGAGTTTTGAGTTTGAACATAACATCAAACCAAACAAGCGTTAAACTTGTAATGTCCTGCCTGGTTAAGATACTGAACCTGAATTCTACATAACAATGATATTATGGATTTAATGATTCAACTTAGAGTTGTTAGTGAGTCTGGCCTAGATGTTTTTAAGACTGTTTGTGACTCAGATGAAGTAAACGATTAGAAAAGATTAATTGTCACACGAACGGAGAAACGTTTTTTTTTAGTCATCAGTTTATTTGCTCCTGTTCCGAATTTTTTGTGGGAAATTGTTCTGCGCAAATTATTTTCATATCTGCTTTCTCTGAACCTTCCTCATCTTCTTAATTCTACATGTAATCAGTTACATATTAGCCTACATATAACTGCTCTTATTGTGAAGGATTTCCAATTTGAAAAATATTTTACTATTGCTCAAAAATGTTAATTGAATCTTGCTCTGTAATGAGGTTCCTTATCTTTTGGATAATGGTAACCAATAGCCAAATAACTATTTATATTGTTTTAGCAAACTTTAATTTGTTGTGGTCCAGTCTAGTATGTAACACTAACTTCTCACAAGCCAATTAGTTCCTGGTGAAGTATTATTAGGGGAATGTCCTGGTTCTCCAATAATACACCATGTTGTGACAGTATAACTGGTTGCAAATTGTTTAATTTGAATTAAACATATCAATCCCATATCTGAACTTGTGTTGCAATAAATCCAATGCAATCAAAATTAACATACCGAAGAAAACAAGTCCAGGGAAAACAATACAAACAAAGTAAACAGTTGAAAAAAGGCCCACATACTATAAAGGAAAACAGGCAGTAAAGCGTCTTAGTAAAGCTGTGGTTTTTATTTCACATTTGTATATAATTGTGCAGACCTCTTTGGCAACGTTTGGCAAACATTGACATACCACCATTGGCTAAACCAATCAACAGTGGAGGGTGCAGAAATCACACACTGTACTAAGCAAAAGCAAAATGTAAAACCCTGTTATACTGTGTGCTGATTTAGGATTTTATGAGGTATATAAGTGGTTTTTCATCGGTGGCTTTGCTGCAGGCTCATGTCGGGCCTCTTTTGCAGGACTGCACGTATTAATGATAGAGCACAAATTAGGTGGAGGCAAAACAAGTGCAAAAAACTGGAGAATAGACTAAATTCAATTTGAATTCAAATACACCCGAATATATTAGCCAGTTGTTCAGCAACACAAGCTTCAGGAGGACTGTCAACTCACAGGCGTTGGACTGCGCTGATAAATATTTTCAAATTGGTTCATCTTATTATTTCTCCGAGGCAGCCGGGCGCACCAAATTGGAATTTAGGGAGGGGGTCGGAGGGGGTTTCCGACGGCTGTAGGTTATAGTTGATGGGAGATTTGCTGTCACATTTTTACAAGCTTGAATTGTGCTTGCTCTGACAACCAGTCCCACATCTTCTGATTAACAGCTTAATTGAGAGAATCTCTCTTGCCGTGACGACCTGAATTGAGTGTAGAAATTCCAAATTACGAGACAAGTTAAGCCACCACAATCTCACTCTTTACGAGAGCCTTTTTTTCCCCAACAAATATCACAGTCCCTTATGGATGAGTTTGCCAAGACAGCCTATCATTAAGTCAGACATGCTGGTATCACTACCATGATGCTTCTTTCATTTCCACTTATTAACACTTTTAAGACATGTAAGCCACAGATGAAGACAAGACAGCATCATTAAAACAAGGTGTTCCAGGCTGCTTTCTGCTGTTACTATTATATGATAATTTGCTAATTAGACTAACAAATATAGACTTGCCAGGGTCAAAGCAAACTCTCCTTTCCGCTTAGCAGAGTTACAAGTACACACAGGTTGTTGTAAAAAAAAAAGAAGCTCCTCTGACAGAGTCAAAAGCATTAGTCATTCTCTTGCTTTTATTGCCGTTGTCATGACCTGTACCTTATACTAAGACTTATCTTAAGACTATTTCTGTAATGGTGCGCTTCAGAACTCACAGCTAGTAATTTACCCACCTGCTATTTGAAAATTAGCAATGGAATTCCATTCCAAGTTGGAACACCTGAGTGAGAAGCGGAATAAAATGGTGGTGTCTGTTAATATACATAAATGACTGGCATATGGCACTAAATTGTATTATTAAAAAAATACTAGAAATAATACGTACCTTTACTGAATTGTTTTGGATTTATTTTGTGTAGAACTATAGATTATGTCTGAGAATACATTACATTTCTAAATAATGTTATACATTTGTATTACGTTAAACGTGAGATTTTCAAATGTTCTCGAAGAATGTTCTAATGGCGCCAACTTGTTATCGTATCTTGACTCGTAATTAACTGAAGTTGGAATTTGTAATATGTATTCAGCAATGAACCTGGTACAACTAACGGCCAATGCTACATTACTGTTTTTAACGTATAAGCAGAAGAAACAATCAACAGCTGACTCCCACTCTTATAGTCCAATCAAAGTCGATTTATTGCATTGAACCAGTTTTTTCCTAAACTGCACTTTTATACAATATGTTGCGTTGTAAAGCCCGGATAAGAATTCAGAACCACAATGCCGTGTATTAGTGCTCTTACTTCTACTCAAAAATTCAGCACAAAACATCCTAGTGAATCTGTTCATCCTTAAACGAAAGTATGATTCATTGCAATGAATTGATTAAGTTCATGTATGTAGTACACATATGAATGAACGATTCACCACCCTGTTGAATTAAACAACATATGCTGGTTAGGTAGGTTATGATGCTGGGATGCTGGTTTATGCTGGTCCTTTTGCTGGTTAATGCTAGTCATGTGCTGGCGAAAGACCAACATAAACCAGCAAAGGAAAAGCTTTAAAATATACCTAACCAGCTACTGGTTGCTACTGCTACTGCTACTGCTTTCAACTTGTTTGTGTAAATGGACATGTTTTTGTTGTTCAAATTTTTACCTTTATTCTGAATTGTATCTAGGCCTATTTAAGATTGTTCATTCATTCAAGAACATTCACGGTGCCAGCAAAGAATAAATGATTCAGTTATAGCTAAAAATAAACCTATTATTAGCCACAGCCTTTGCGTAAAAAAAAAAAAAAACTGTCCAAAGTGGACTTCCAGTTGTGGCAGTATAATGTGAATGGAGAAAGCAGGTGTATAATGTCCCAGTACCACTTCCCTGTGTGGACTTCCCAGTTATTGTTACATCACAACAGCAATTAATAACAGGAACTGGAAGCCCTAAACAATGGGCACCAACAACAATATCTGGATGAAGAACAGTGTCTTGTGAGATGGATATGCGGGACACAGGGGGAATTTGGAGCTTGGGCACCACAGCACTTATTTGACTGTATGGCAAAAGCCTTAGCTATATTTAACCATTGGAGTACTCAGGAAAAGGTCAATCCTGGGCTAGTTCCCATTTCCTAGTCGGAAGTGGGAACAAAAATAAATGCATGTAATTGTTAAGAGTAACGACCAGCTGTGTGTGGCAAACATCTGCCTGGATAATGACCACAACAAGGCCTTCTGGGAAAAACGCCATGTGGAATTAAAATCATGAAAAATAATAGGTAGAAAAGCAACATAGAAGAGGAACATTCCTCCATGTGTATTTGTGCTTTAGTTGTAAGTCATTTGGCAGCTTGTCAGATGCTTTCAGAATGACGGCTGTTAGATTACTAAGGTGTGAGGGACACAAACCGCACATAAGTCTGAAAAGAATCACTTCTTACTGTTACAGGAATTAAGGGGGCGTTTGTATTAAAAGGTGCCACAACATCTGCTTGCCTCCGAGCTGGAGTGGTTTAATAATTAAAGTTTAAGATTGCAAAAAGTGGCAAATTGTATTACAATCCTGACTTTCTTTTCAAGTCTCAATTTCACAGTTTTGACATTTTACGTCTGACAATTCTGACTTTTTTCTTCTGAATTCTGCGTTAACATCTCAGAATTGTGATTTTTTTTTTATTCTGAGTTAACAATTCTATATTTTGTGTATATGCAAGTTTAAATCTACCAATTCTGCATTTATACAGTGCAGTATTTTGCAATTCTGGGTTTTTATCTCACACCACTAAGACAAAAATCAGAATTGTGAAATATAAATAGAGAATTGCAAGACAGAAAGTTGCACAGGAACTTGTTGAGGAAGCTGACGTCACATTGAAATCAGCCTGGCAAAGCTAGACACTTGCAATATTCTAGGGAGCATTTTAATGCAGAGAAAATATTGGTTTAGAGAAAGAAGTATGTTTTAAATGCATTTATTTTGTCCAGCTTATTTGGACTCCTAGTAGAACATGGCCTTGAGGCTAAAATACGCTAAATAAAGCCAGTAAATTCACATGGTTATGATTTCAATGGAACAAAATGTATAAATACCCACACGGTTCAGGAATTTACTGTTATGAGAAAATTAACTGCTTAGCATGACTAGCCTGCATGGTCTGCAAAAGAGCTCATGGCACTCAGCATAAGTTTCCTGTCAAGTGTGCTTGTTTTAGTGCTTTGGTAAACAAAAACAGAAAAAACGTTGCATTCACAAGTGTACACCAAACCACAGATGTGAAACCATCAGTCTGCCCACAGTAAATTCACGAAGAGATAAGGACTAAAGTCTTCTGATGATTTTATAATATTTAGCCTGGCTAACCACCGTTCAGCTTCATACCTCACTGATTGTGTTTCTAGTTATTTATTAACTCTGACATACATTTTCAACTCTGGCATGGAAAGGTGTAATAGATTACTGTGATCTGTTTGAGATTAGAGAGATAAAGTACTTCTTCCATGTGAATTTATCTAGGTTACACTAGGCCAGGTTCACTGGGTTGACTGTGTATCAAAGCTCTTTAGAAATCTAGGTGTAGCGTGTAATGTGTAGATTAATTTTTTCTCCTTATTTTTTTTCTTTTTTCCTAGAATAAGAAGATGCTGCGTTTACTCTTTCTGTTTTTGATTCTCCGAGGTGCAGGTAAGTTCATTCTATCTAGGCTTACATTATTCTGTCATACTTTGATCAGAAGTTCTCCGTCCTGTTCAGATGTTTATTTTTGTACTCAATCCAAATTTTTCTTCTCACGTCTGTCTAAAGTATCTGTATCGGTGACAGGCTTGTGAACCAATCCTCCTGTTACTCGCCATTTAGCAGATGCTTTTCATCCAAACTTTCAAAGTTTTGTGCTATCACTAGAGATTTTATCAAATGATGTCAGTTCTATATCCACCACTTGGATATGTGACAAATGAAATGCTATATATATATAGACATGTTTAAATTCACAACAGAGCTATTTTACCTTCAATGACTGGCAGTTGAATAACCTCTGAAGATATTTAGCTGTAATTTTTTTTTTTTTAGCTTGTAATTGGTTATGTTCATGTGACCTCTAACCTTACATTATGTTTTAAATCAACAGCTGCAACATCAGAAGATGAAGAAGGAACTTCTTCAGGAGTCGGTAAGACATCTGTCATGTTTTCTGATAATCTGAATATGTAGAAATTTCTACTCTTAATGCCCGGGTCATATCTCATCCCACATTCACAAAATAAAAAAGGAAAGAAAGAAAACATATTATAAATAGCTAAAAATATAAATTAAGCTTAAAGAAAATTAATTAATATTATGTGCATGAATACTCACACAATTACAGTAAGTCTCCATGACCATGACCATCTAAACAATAAAAAGTTAAAAATAATAATATAAAATGACATTAATTAAATTAAAGTATTTCATAGGAAAAGGTTGTATTAAAAACACGCATTTAAATTGTAGGTGTGACATTTTGATGTTTTATATAGAAAACTGTACCGCATTCAAAGCAATTACAGCAAAACTGTAAATAAATGACAGAAAAAAATCAAAGAGAAAAGTAATCAAATTAATTCAAATTTAAATTAAAACTATATATCTTGACAGACATGTTTTGTGTTTGCCTTGATTTGAGCTGATAAATAAATCATATTATCAATAAATACAGAATTGTATGTACAATGCAGAAAAAAAATCTGAATATAATAAAAATAACTATTTAAAATTTTGGGAATTTTTTATATAATATTTAATTATATAATAAATAATTAAATAAAGGTTAAAATTGGCTTCTTTGCTCCAAAGTAAAATAATCTTATTTTTGCTTAATTTTGTGGGTGAAAGTGACTTGGACTTGTTTGATAAATGACCATTGCGATTTTTTTTTTTAGCAGTGTTATTTTTTATGTCTTTAATTTTTTCTGTTTCATCTCCATATTCCTATTTACACAGGTGACTTTGATGACGATGAAGATGTAGGTAGGTATTCCTCTCCAGTCGCACATGTAACATGAAGACAGGTTGTTACAGTAGGACATGACCAGCTCATCCGCCACATTAATTCCTGAAAGCAATCAATTAGCATTTCCCAGCAGAGAGGTGCTGATAGCCTCGGCTCTATCCGCACCACTGTCCGTCCCCTTAATGGACGCTGGCAGTCTCATTCAGCTCTCCTGTGCGAGGAGCTGTCCGTCTTCATCAACGGGATGATTGCTCTCTGATAGAATTACTGAGCTGTTAAGGCAAGCCCTGCTCACCAGTTCTGGCCAGAGGCAGATGGGAAGAGTGGGAGGTGGGATGGAGGGAAGTAAAACTCTCCAGTATGAGCATGAACAGAATGGAGATTCATTTCCCATCTAATTTCCTAGAAAAGGCGAAAGAAATGTTTTACATTTTAATATTTAAGATTAATACAAAGAATTGGATTGAAGATGTGGCCTATAGACATCAATCTATGCTGCACATATGGGTTCAAATCTGGCATGCGTTGTGTGAAGTCGCATTTATTTATGTAGCGCTTTATACAGTACAGATTTGTTTATATGGAGCAAAATTTACAGCAGTTAACTGAAAATTAACAGCATTAACTTCACATTTCAGGTTTAATTAATCACGAAATGCATACGATTTAACTTAAAGCAGCTTAGAAAACACAATAGTGTCATTTTTCTGTGTTTATTTATGAACGCTAATTAAGTGTTAATTATAACACGATTCAACGCGTTTAAAAATACCGTTCAAATTGTGCAAACTGAAATTGCGAATTTCACAAATGCATACATTCGAAAAAATTCGAAAATAAAACTTTTTTTACCCTGCATTGATAGGTATGGCGTATGTAAATCATATGTCATATGATCATTCTTCCATGCACAATAACTTCCAAGAAGCACTTTATATTGTATGTGGATGCAATCAAGTAAAAGTGTCTTTAAAATATTTATAATACAATATGAAATATTTATAAAACCACAAATATCTAACTGAAACACGCCTATTGTTCAGCTCATGTCAGTGTTGATTTAGCTTAGCTCAATAATAGTGCATTCAATTTAGTTCAATTTAGTTTTATTAACATGATGTCATGCCAGTGGAGTCACATTTATAATATTACTAAAAAAATTAATTGTTCATTCAACCATTAAAACTATTATGTGAAAGATATTGCTTTGAAAAGCCATACTCATGACAAAAAAAACAAAACAAAAAAAAAAAACAGATAGCAGATGTGGGAAGTGTTTAGGAAACCTTTCTAAAAACAATAATTTTTTCAGCACTTCAGTTTGGAAAAAAGTCAAACAAAATATCCACAGTCGCTTCAATACAATGGCTAAAGGCTGCAATAGATACCTGTCTAAACATACTCAGTACTAACAATACGAATTTTGTGACCATTGTTAATGTGATAGCAGTTGATCCATGAATATCATCCTTGTATCTGCGTTTTTTTTCAGAGGAGAGGAAGCTTACTGAACTTTCTGGAGAAAACCCTGGAACAGATAAATCCAGAGGAGACGATGAAGCTAATGAAGGTTGGCAAAAACTTCAAACTCTTCTATTGTTTTATTAAAAGCATATGTTCCCAAATTTAATGCACATCCTCCTGGCTTTTATTGTTTATTTTTAGGTGGAACGTTGATAATCATCATAGCTGCCGTTAGCATCGTAGTTCTGATCATTGGCATGATTGTAGGTAGGTTGAATCTCTGCACACTTTGCCACACTAACACAGATATTCACTAAACCACTACAATTTGGTTCTCAAGTCATGCTATTAGTTTTCACAAATAGTGTGTGTAAATTAAATGATGAATTTCAGAAGGTACACGTACAAACGATCGCACAACGATTGCCACCAATCTCATCATTACTAATTATCCTATCAGAACTCCTCTCCTCAACGTTAAATACTGCTCACTTCCTCTCTCCAGTATCTGCATTTTTAATTCCCGCCGCCTTCCCCTTACTGCATAGAAGGCCTCAGTTCACCGTTACCGTAACCGTAACCATTTCAGCTACTATCACACGGTTAGCAACTCATCACCGCTTCTTCTGGTCTCCACTTTCTCCCGGGGGCACGCAGGGGACCAGGCTGGGCTCCGAGCATCAGTAAACCCTCGCCTCGTAGGGGTAAACCTCCTAGGGCTCGGGGTCTACCGAGCTACCTGCCTGTCCCCTGGGACAGTCCGCCAAACAAGCATATTTTTCATCGATCTCAGAGGAAGTGAGAACTAGTGAATTGAGTATTCTGAAAGTTAATAAACATTCATATCTAAATTGCAGTTTTAAATTTGGACAAATTGCTAGTAACGTACTGTACATTCAGTGCCTATGCAAATGTATGAAAATGTGTGTGAAGAAACACACTTTACATATGAATACCTATGAGTAATAACAAGATCACGTTGCAAATGCAAGCGCAGGAATACTTCCTTTTAATTATACAGCAGTTATAAAGTTTATGAGATGACATATTGCAAATGAATATCTAAAATGCTTAATTCTTGTTGTAAAAAGTCAGTTTAATATGGGTGTGTGAGCTTAAAGCTGTACGCCAAATTAACTCCAACAGCTCCACTGATGGGTGTTGGATTTCCTGGTTTATTTACAGTATTTACCAAAAAAGCAATTTTCATATAGTAGTTTTTTTTCTGTGAGGCTATTTATTAAGCTGTAATCTTTTATCTTCACAGCTATTTTCCTCTTCAGACGCTACTTGCAAAGCCGAGAACAAGGGTAAGACTGATTTAGCAATTTCAAATGACCTGTGCATTAGATATTTTTGAACAAAAAAAAAAAAACATTAAAGACTGCATGCTGGGTTGAATGTAGCAAAATCCATTTGACAGAAATTAGTTTGAGCATTCCACAAACTATTACCCATAATGCAGTGTGGATTTGTGCATGCCTTTTTGAATAGAGGTTTGGAAATATCTAATGTACTTCACGCTCACTAATCATTCGGAAAATATTGAAGCTGAAACTATCTGCACAAGCACAATTGCTTATTTCTTAGTTGCTCCACATGGTCCCCTTTTCTTACTGGATCTAAGAAGGATTTGGCAGCACTTGCTGGAAAATTGGTGAAAAAAAAAATAGTTTTTTTGTCTCACCTTTAGCTTACTTTACACTTTATCTTGAGTGACACATAAGCACTTAGATTTACAAAGTGACTTGAACGCTCCACCCGTCAACTTTTTGGGGTGGTCCAACCAGTCGGATGGGTAACAGTTCTCCGAATCCCTGGTAACCCACTAAACACATGATGACGTGAATAAGCGAGACAATCGAGGGCTGTATGCAGGAGGGATAGGCCACCATTAGCAGCGGGTTGGTACATGTGCATTGATGACTCCTCTTTCCAGCCATCTGTCAAACACCCCTCAAGCCCCGAGCTGTTAGAAACAAGTCCCTGAAACAAAAAGAACGAAAAGAGGACAGAAAGCAAGCCAGGCGCTGACTAACATGAACAAGACATGACCTGCTAAACCCTGAGAGTTTATACTGTGGGAATATATCATGGTATAGTATTTGAAAACTAAAAAGTTGTATTTAAAATAAGACATTTGACTTCTTCCTTATCTGTTTGTCATGATGTTTTTAGACAAAAACAAACAGGTACAAAACTGCCTGAACCGGTTTGTATGTTTATTAGAGTCAGAGAAGGAACAAGGAAGAAAACGGTGTTGCAATTCAGTGTTGCAAACAGAGCCACGCTCCCGCATCGCATGTCCTCACCTGAATCAATACATTAAACATTTTGACAAATTACACGCTATTTATCTGTGTGTTGCATTTATAATGACACCACAAAATGATTTATTACTAGGATCACATTCAGGCTGTTTTAAAGCCTTGCTTAAAGCTTAAACACTTTTATACATCAGGAGCGATGACTAGTGTCTACCAATGAACCATTATATATTGTCCATTATAAATCGCATGCATTCTGCAGGTCATCTGCTGCTTTAAATGCTTACATACTGTATTTACATTGGAGTGGATTCTCATTGGCTGTCAAAGTATTTATCATCCATCAGCCTGGAAAAACTCATTCTAAATGTGATCCAAGTTATATAGTTTCTAAGTGTTATTATTGTTATAGATATCTGTATTGTGTTCAGATTAAATTCTTGAGTTCAGCTAGTGGTTGAAATGAGTACTGCAGTCTATATTCAAAATATTGCGGAGAAGTGTTTCTCCAGTCTCCTCCTTAGACTCATAGTTTGCATGGGTTGCCAGATTGATGACTCACAACAGGAACGAGCACAACTGGCACTATAAAGTGACAAGCTTTAAAATATAAGTTGATTAGTTGGTTTTAGGTCGGGTTGCAAACCCAGTTTGCTTGCTGGCTTCCAAAGCTGTGTTTTCCACCACCTGGCAACCGTGGTTGTCGAAGTACTATTGGATAAATTAGCCGTGGGTGTGATCACACAAGAAAGACATTTCGACACAGAATTCACACTTTAGAACAACTTAAAAATATCTGCAAACTTTGATAATTTATGCTTTGGTAGAGTCAAATAACACATAGAGCACCTTTAAAGTGAATTAGTTTCTTTCACGCAACATTTGAAATGTTTTTCAGTGAAATTTTGGAAGCTTAAAAACTAGTGTTTTTAGGTGAACTGTCCCTTTAAGATGACAAAATCAATGCGGTTAAAAGATAAAAATGCTTGTTTTCTTTCTGTAGCAAAAAGGAAAGCGCTGCATTGTTCTTTCTCACGTCCTGTCCCCCACACTGTGGCCTATCGCTGTCGTCTTGATAGGTTGTGTAACTGAATTTGGCCGCTATGCTTACCTGTTTTGCACAGTAATCAGTTTCAGTGAGTTGCTGAGTATGGTGATATGTGAGAGAAGGCTGGGAGGGAGCGGAGTTTGTCTGACACCTGCCTCCACACAGCAAGCTTAAAGATCCTCTGTTTTCTCTCTTTCTCTCTCACTCTCGCTTTCTTTATTGAGGTTAAATTCTTCTGCAGGATTACAGGTTACCTCAGGGGAATGCAGTTAGCTGAGCCACGGCTTTTTTTTCTCGGTGTTGAGTGATAGGGTGGCTGAAAGGGGCTTAATCACACAGCAACCACAGGCTCTGTGGATCAACACTGAACCTTTCTGAGCATGTTCACAGAAAGCACACTCAATAAAAAAATGATAAAAGCCCCCCAAAAATGCCTTGCGGGGCAAAAATCTTGCCATAGAGTTCATAAAGCCAGGCAAACTGTGAACAAATTTATCACAGAGGCAAATTAAACAGCATTTACCCGAGGAAAGCAAGCGTATGTACATGTGTTTGAACAGCATGAATATGTCACAAAGAGCTCCATTCATCTTTCTCCTCAACCATAAGCTGAATGTCCCTTTATTCAAAGCGCAAGTCAGGGTTAAGCTCCTCTCACATGTATGTATTTATACTGCCTTAAGTACGATGCAACCCATAGCTGACCCTATTCTTTACAGATATCAGCCTGGCTGTGTAAATTTATCTAGCCATTGTTAGTGCTACTGCTAAACCTACTGCCTTAAGACATTGAATAGGTCTCGTAGATGATTGGTGTGTCTGAAGCATATCGAAATGAGTCACATCATCAGGAATCACATTTTTGTTAATCTTTTGAGATAACATTTAATTCTAAGAAGGACACTTTGTCCACAGTTTGAAAATGTTTAAACATGGCTTGTGAATAAGTATTTTCATATCTTACTTGCTTTTGCAACATGACTAACATTATATAAATGTACAAATATAAATCAGAAATAATACAGCTTTCTGAAATTCTTGATTCTCACAACATTCAATGTACTGATAAAGTCCAACAATGGCCGTTCACTTTTTCATTGGCTTTGGTTTTACTTTTTGTCACAGTAATATTACTATAATGTTTTTTTGTTTTTTGTTGTTTAAGAGTTATAAGCCACAAACCAAGCTACAAGGTGAATCACAACATTAAAAACAAATGTATTAGAGAAAAAAATAAAAATCTTTATCGATTTTAGTAAAAAAAGAACTACAATCCCATAAAGCTCTGTTATTTTTTAATATTCTATTTTATGTTTTACAGTATGTTCTTTTTGTTATGTTTTAATTATGTTATCTAACTAGGACATTTCAGATTATTATTTCAAGAGTTCACGCAAGAGTACAAGAGTATACCCTTGTAATAATTATAAAGCAAATTTGGCGAGCTGTCTGGGGAGCGAGCCGGGAGAACAGCGAACTCCGAACCCTAGTGGATAGAACTCTAGCGTGGGCAAGAGTTCGGCGTTCGGCTCGTTCACCGTCTGCCCCCCCGGAAAGGCGTGAATTCGCTGGGAGAATTTATAGTGAAGGGGAGAGATTTGATTGGGATGATTAGGTAAACGGGCTGCCAGCAGTGTATGATTACTCGTTCAGCAATCCTCTCGAAACAAAGTTATTTGCAGAACTTTTACTTAAAATGCTGACATATAGAAACATTCAGTTAGAAAGCATAAGGTTTATGGAGACAAAAAAAAAGAGTTCTTTTGAAATAAGTTTGTACTTGTTTCAGCTCTGAATAGTGGAAGTTTTTGCAGAATCATGATTGAACATTATTTAAACAAACATATAGACCTAAAAATTGCCACGATTTTAACAGAACAAAAAAAAAAAACAGTTAAAATGCTACAATAAAAACCTGGTAAAAATTTACAGGGGGAAATGTAAATTGATGTTCACAGAATTCCCTGCATTGCATTTCAGATTTTGTTTGAATTTGATGTTTTATCTAACTATGTTTCTTCTTAGTTTTTCTTATCCGTTTTGTTTATGTTACATGTAATGTTGTTAAATGAATGTTTATTGCATGTTTTAGTTTAAAGAGTGTCACCATGATGGTGTTTAGTGTTTGTGTGAATGACACTGAGCACCTTCTGTAGATGTTTACAGTATAGATAAAAGCTGCTTGTGATGGGCTTTGATTCATCATGTAACTTTCTCGTCACCACCTGCAAATGGTGGTTATTATTGTATTTTAAAGGTATAAAACGGTATAAAGATTTTAGTACTGTAAAAGTTTGGCGTTTTAATATTTAAAATGAATTAAATTATGGTATTTAGCTGTAATAGAGATGGGATTTATGGCTCTTTGAGGGGATCCGAATCTTTGCGATCCGTTCCTTTCAAAGAGCCATTCAAAAGAACGGAGCGAATTTGCGTGCATCTGTGTGAAACACGCATAGGAAAAAATGAACGACAGAAAAAACAGCTCCCCCCCAGCCGCAACTGGGATCCCATCGTTCATGTTTATGAGCTGTTCAAAAACGTCACAACTCTAAACTGTAAATTTAACTTAAAACTGTAAAACCAAAACTGTTGTTACTGTATTTTTTACAGTAGAATTCCAGCAACTACAGCTGCCAGTTCTCCGTAAATTTTGCAGATTTGTTTTTACAGTGTACCTTAAAGCTCAGAGTGAAGGTGCGTTCACACCGGACGCGAATGAAGCGTCAAGTGCGAGTGATTTACATGTTAAGTCAATGCAAAGACACGCATCCTGCGGCATGAATGGCGTGAATTAAGCGGCGCGAATTGAGCGAATTAAGCGTTGCGAATAGCGGGAATTGAGCGAATTGATCAAATGGCGTGTTTGACGCGTGATTCGCTCAAGTTGAAAAATCTGAACTTTGGCGAAAATTCGCGCCGCGTTAACCAATCAGGAGCT
>JAUCMT010000028.1:15745090-15764209 GCA_032357475.1 Enteromius thamalakanensis
TTAAAAGTACCCTTCTTGTAGCTCAGAACTTGATTCGAAATTGAACTCGCGCGTATAGAATGTGCGCGTCTGGTGTGAGAAACTTCGAGCTGTCCAAGACGCGGCGCTGCGCTTCTAGTCCGGTGTGCGACCCCCATTACGCCGTACGTGTCGACATCCACCAGACACAAAGAAATTACAGACGCTATAATGGTAATAAAGTATCGATATCGAGATATCTGGCATGAAAATCGAGATATGAAATTTAGTCCATATCGTTCAGCCCTATGTTAGGGTAGGTTAATGTTAGTAGAATAAGGTGATACCTGTAAAGTTTCTGATTGTCAGTATGTTGTGGACTCTTCAAAATAAAGTATTAGGAGATATTAAGCAGACAGTCTACTAATACTCTATTGACTGCTAGTTGACATGTAGTTACTGTACTTACTGTTAGTAGGATATCAAGTGGACTATCAAAATCTTGCCCATTTATGAGTATCATCAATACTGAAAACAAAAAAAAATATGTTTGTGGAAACTATGAGACTTTTTGTTTTTCACGTTTCATGCCTTTGTATGAAATAAAAATATTGGTAACTTTTTATTTTATGGTTACATCTATTAATTGCTTATTAGCATGCATATCACTTTGTATTTGCTCTCACCTTGATCAATTTAAAATATCCCTGCTTGAATAAAAATATAAATATCTTATAAATTAGTAACATTTAATTAACGAGTTTCATTCAAATCAAAGAAATCAGTTACTATTACAGGAACAAACTTAGCAGAGTTGCACCAATGAAAGCATCTTATCATGTAGAAATGCACAACTTTACTTCATTAGCATGTTGTGAAATAGTTCTTTGCGATCTTTCATCAAAATGCAGAAGAGATTTTGGATTCGAGATGATGGAGTGAAGCTGCCTCCATATCCGCCTTCACGTTCAGCATGATGACTGAGGTTTTTCAGGGGTTTAAAACTCACAAATACGAATGACTCACCATGGAAATGAAGCATTATCTACTGAAACAAACAAAAGAAAGCTCAACTCTCTCCGGTTTCGCTGGAATGAGATGGCAGAACTAAGCAAATTGGCGCTGAAAGGAACTCTGGGAGGGGCGAAGGAGATGCACACCTGTGCTTTCTCCAACACAGGAAAGCTTTTGTAGCGCATATCTCCAGGAAGATCTTGAGTGATCTTCAAACACACTCCCCACAGTGCTGGAGGTCCATTCTTCACATTTCAACACATTATTAAAATATCCAGCCAGTGAATACACTTAATTAACCTGCAATACCAAAAACAATGAACTGCGTTCAGCAGTGCAATCGTCAATGTGAGTTTGTCACCAATGAGTGATGGTGTGCATTTCTGCTCCAGACGTCCAAACGTCTTTCCGTCTAATGTTTGGAATGTGGTAAGTGATGTTCTCTTCGGTCTGGTATGTAAAAGCGTTCAGGGGCTTTGTGTTGATTTGTGCTTGTTTAGTACTGAAGACTCCTAATGGCTCTTCGCTTTGCCTGTGGCTCCAACGCAAGTCTTCGGAGCCTCATCTATCAACAGGTCAATTGACAAGCCCTTTCCTGCCTCCACGGCTTAGAAGAACAAGGAAAGGAGGCACTAAAATATAAAGTCAGGATGCCCTGACACAAGAAAGGACGAAACAAGCAAACGGAGGAAAACAGAGATCAGCAATAGGAGAAAAAGAGAAACAGAGGGATTTTAAACAAAAACTTTGCGCTCAAGATGGTGAGGCTACCAGGGTTGCTTTTTGTAAATTAAGCTAAAATAATTAGTGGACAAAATAGACCAGGAATTTCACGGCCAGGTTTCAGGTTTGGGGGCCAACACATGGGCCACTCATTACCGCTCCCCAAACAATCAGGGACGCATCCGTCGCTAGCGTGACCCAGCGACAAGGAGCTCCCTGCACCGTGCCCAGAGACAGGAACCAAGGTTTCCTCCACATGTCTAGGTCAAGTACCGCTCGAGGCAATCTAAACTGGTTTCTGTAGCCTTTTTCTAAAGTGTGCAGGACCCAACAATACACATTCAGCAGTAGCTTCCATGCTGCCAAATAGTCTACTCTCGAGACTGGCCTCTGGTGGAAAAGGAGGGACTAGCTGGGTGTAATGCCCACAGGGGGCACCATGGCCAGTCCCTCGCGAGAGCCACACTCTATAACACTGTACACAACCTAAACGTGCGTTCACACCGGACGCGAATGAAGTGTCAAGCGCGAGGGATTTACATGTAAAGTCAATGCAAAGACGCGAATAGACATCCCGCGAATCATGCGAATTAAGCAGCGCGAATGGGGCGATTCGCACGAATTGCGCTAAACGCTCAAGTTAAAAAATATGAACTTTGGCGAAAATTCGCGTCACGTTAACCAATCAGGAGCTTGCTCTAGTACTGACGTGATTACTAGCAAGCGGAGGCAGAATTCCATTCTTTCTTACATCTTCGTACTTTAATAAAAACAGGAATAAAGAGGAAATATATAATAGATTAATTAAACCAGAGTTTGCCTCTGAGATATACCCAAAACAAATTTTACCTCCTGTTTAACCACTAAAGACATCAGGAGGCAGCGGCAAGTGTCAGATTTACTAGCCGCTGTGAGGCTGCCCTCGGCGGATACATGAGTACTGACCACCCCGTGTTAACGTGGAGCTCACGGCTCTGAAATCGGCGAAACAAACTTTTAAATAGGCGCTCTCTTTTTTAATATACCGCAGATTTGTGTTTTAAACAACTACCTTCTCGCCTGAAATATTCCTAAAACTGCATTTCATCGCACAATAACAGCAATATTTAATGTTTTGCTGTTTTCCCCTCCACCAATGCAGAGACTGGAGCCGCCTGGAGAATTTGCGTCTGTTGTACGCGTGAACGAAGCGAATTGTACGCGCGAATGAAGCGAGTAAACTCAAAATGTTTACGCATCTAACTACGCGCGAATAGCGCGATTTATTTGCGCAATTCGCATCCGGTGTGAACGCACCTTAAGCCTGTCTTTAAAGGGTTATTTTATTGCAAAAATGAATGGGAACCCTGTTGCACTATATTAGCGTCATCGATAGGCTAGATCAAACTATTAAATTACTTAAATATCTATCATCATATCACATCTCAGAGGGCTTGAAATTATGTTTTGAAGTCTTGTTCTTAGGCTGACTTTTTATTCTAAATGATTTGCAGACAACAAAAGTATCTAATTAACCTACAAAAAGTGAGAAATATTTGACTCATCTCATGACCTGCTCAGTTTAAAATATAACAGCTTTGACTTGGTGTGCCTCATTTTAAGCTTTTGTCATTAATTTCATTATGTGTTAAATTTTTTAATGAGGAAAAACTCCTGTTAAGAGAAAGCCAGAAAAAAAGTAGCATCAAGTCTTAAAGATTTAATCAAAGTCTCCACAGTGAACTGACTGTTCTTTCTCTGTTTCTCTAGGGTCTACTCTGTGCCAGCAGAGCAAGGACAGAAAGCTGCTGTCTAACCATCAGGGCCTTTTCATTTGCTCTCTCCACTGGATCCTTTCAGGGACGTGCTGCAAGCATGTGATTTCTCATCTGAACGCATCTATATCCATAGCGGATTCTATAACATCAGTAGACGACAATGTGTTTCTATCACAAATTGTCTATGAACCAAACCGTTTTTTAAATGCACAATATACTGTTCATGCACACATGCTATATGTTGCACTCACGGAGAAAGTTCTTGGACTGTGTTGTACAGCTCATTAGATCTTTTTCCTCTCTGCTTGCAATTATTTTTTATTTAAGTAAGTTCAGACAGTTTTTAAACTCTGCTGAAAGGTGGGTAATATTTTCCGTCTTTAGATATTCTCCTTAAAAGTAAGCCATTCATAGTCATCAAAAATATAAACAAACACTGTGGCTTTATTTATTTTAGTTCAGCCAATGGCGAGAGTTTGGGGCGTGACTATCTAATTAACTAGCCAATTGCAGAAATCATGAACTGCAGCTTTAATCAAACATCCTCCTTATTTTGCGTCAGTCCTCAAATGTTAGTGACACAATCAAGGCGGTTAAAAGAAAAAGCTGGTCTCTGGTTCTCTTATTATTTGATAAAAGAGAGAAAGAAACAGAGAGAGAAAAAATAAAACAAGTGGAAAAAAGGCTCTGAACACCCACCTGTCAAATGGTGAATTAATCAACAGCTTTAAATAATGATGTTGCTTCCTTTTTCCTTTCTTTCACCGTGGCCAACTCCTCTAAAGCACAGCAGATTGTAAATACCTCTGGGATGCTGGGTAGCAGACTAATGTTTCATAGGCTATATGCTCCTGGCTTTAAAAGGGAGACAATTCGATGGGTGAACGGAATGAAGATACAACGTGTAGCTACAGTGAGGTCCAAAAGTCCTTTGCCCACTTTAAAAACTGATTCTTTTGCATTTGATTCATAAGGGCTTTTCATGATTAAAATAGTTAATCCTGGGTCATTACTATTTTACTATTTAGGTCGCGATTGCGAAATGACAACATGTGACATTCTATTATGTGTTTCTATGGCAACACTATCAACGCCAAAGCTCTTGTGCTCCTGAACTTGTAATTACAAGTTATGACTAGGAACAGTAACAGAGTGCCGCCAGGTTAATTTTAGGTGCTACTTAGACGCTACCTCTGAGTCCGACAAAATGCAAATCACTGAGTAAAATGTCACGTGTTGTCATCTCAGAATTAAGGTAGTCACGACATGGCATGAACGCAGAAGCCCTACTTTTCCTGTTTATCCTGAAACCGTCGCCCCATAATTATGTAAGCGTGCTCCACCAGTTCAGGCCAGAGGGGGAGGGGGGGACAATCGTACTCGGGCCCGGTTTACGGCAACCGTGTATTTCTGGCACCACAATGTGGGGTTATCACTTCAAAAGCGGTGTTAAACTGTCTTCTAAATTACTCATTCGCAGGGTTAAAAGCAGAGATGCTAACGACATCAATCTGGTGTTAACGTGTGGTGTGAAAAGCTCAAATGTGTCACTTGGATTGTCAATTTACTAGCTGTTTTTACTAGCTAGTTTCAAAAGCGTCATTTTTCCAACATTTAAAGAAGCATTTGAACACACATGACATTGCCAGCATAACGCAATAAGTGGAAAAAGATGAAAAATACATATATATTTTCAGATTTTGTATCGCAGATCTTTAGTGAGCACTCAGACGTTTGGACCCCAGTGTATCCACAGCATCATCGATTGAAACTAAGACACTATAGCGAGCTGCTTACTTTTATCTTCTTCTTTCTCTATCATCTTTTTCCTTCCATTTTTTTATATTAAAATGGAAATCAATCAAGGCCTTTTAGCCAGAGTCTCGAGCCTCCCAGCGTCTCAGCTCTTTACTCTGAATTTACACCAAGACGACAGACTAGCAAACGCTTTTAACACTGCTGAGGCAAAGTTTTCTGTGCTTTCTTGCTATCTTGTTAAAGGGACAGTTCATCCAAAAATGAAAATTTAGTCATCATTTGATGTTATTCCAGATCTGTATGACTTACTTTTTTTCTGTTGAACTCAAACAAGACTGTTTGGAGTTCAAATACATTGGACACTTGACTTTTATTGTATAGACAACAACATTGTTACACAGAAGAAAATAAACTAAGTCAGACAGACTTGAAATGACATGAGGATAAATAAATAATGGCAAAAGTTATAGTAATAACTTTCTGTCCACCTAGCCTGTTCATGTATAGAGTACGCATACAACATGGGATTGCTGCACACCCAGATCTCTTTTTAAAAAATGTTTCCATTTCCTTTCTGGCTGAATTTTCGGTTTCTTGATTAACTGCTTTTCTTGAGCTTGCCGGTTTTCTATTTAAATCTAAATGAAATCCAACGTTGCGTGCATCAGACAGCTTGAGCTTGTTACTATGATGCGTGTGGGTGCGTATAAAGGCATAAGTTATATTAATCAAGATTGCAATATAGCTATTAAGGTAAATCATTCGCTAAAAGTGTCCTTAGGTGCTAGCATTTCAGATAACTGGAGTTGAAAAAACAAAGAAAAAAACGCAAACATTTCAGCCATTCTGAAAGCCAGTCAACATTTTCCTCCCACTTTTTAATATATATATTTTAAATAAAACGTTGAGTTTTATTAATTCCAACTTTTTTCTTGGGCTTTTTGGGCAGGTTGCTGTAAGCTATGTGAAGGGACTTTTACTGTAAAAAAAATAATCAGATAAAAAAAAAAATCTTTTGATATTCCCTCATTCAAGTAAATCCACAGATTAATCATGTACAGCTTGTTATCATGTAAGATAACATTTGGTTATAGAAATTTTAAATTCACATAGATTCACATTTCAACTCTGTTACTGGTTTCTCTTTGTGGTTGAAGTAAGAAAGGAGTGGAAAATGCAAATGTAGATTTTTGCTCTGAAGGTCGCGTTCTTTGAAGAGATAACCATAAGAGATTGTATTGTATTTCCTTGCAATAGAGGCTGTTTCTGACATCAGCGCTTATTTTCTTTCATGTTATGTAAGGTATTCTGTCAGCAAAATGTATACTTAAAATAGATTTATGAAAAGTTTATAAGATATAAAAGAGATTATCATTTTATATTTTTCTTTTATAAATGTTATCAGTAGTGTTTTTTTTTTTTTTTTAAATCTTTTGTAGCACAGTGTCACTGGATAAAGCAGCTTAATAAATCATGCAGTAGTCGATACGCCTTGTTTTCAATATTCCATACATTTGTCTTTCTGTGTATATTTGAACAGCAGTTTAATAATGCACTATACTACACTCATAGAGTCCAGAGCATTGACAGAGCACAGCTTTGATTCCTCACCATAACTGTTAATGAGATGTGTGTGATTTCTACTGAAGTTTAAAGGTTAATGCGTGTCGCTGTATATATTTTATAAGACAACCTGTCATCTGTTTGTTGTATGAAACCTATTTTAAATAAATATTGTTGTGCTAGTATTATACTGTATGTATCTGATTTGTATGGGAATAAGTATAGAGATCATAGAAAATACTATATGCATAGTTTTACACCAGGACTACAGTTTGGTAGTTTATTTGAATATTAAAAATATTAGAACTAAAACAAGTAATACTACATTTAAATCATAGTAATGGTTATAATTCGTTATTATCAAACTGAATAAAAAGTATATATATGGTACTCAAGGCTCAAGCCTAGTAGACTAAAATGTAAATCTGAGCTGTTAAAACTGAAGGAAACTTGCACTGACTGATCTTAAAACATGTCAGTGTCTTTGTTTTGTCTTAAAATGCAGACCAGTAATGTTTTTTCAGTAAGGCTTTAATAAGAATTTCTTAAATGTCGTAATTGAACTATGGCTAAGCTTTGTTTATGGAACCGGGCCTTAAAGTATTTATTAATATTTTTAAATAGCTTTTAATTGAGTATATTCAGTTTTATTTTTCATTTTAGATTAAGTTTTAGTTGTTTAATATAAATATATATACATATATATGTGTGTGTGTGTGTATTTTTTTTCTTAGTGTTTGCTTGTTAAATATTTCCATGAATTTTTATTTCATTTTAAATTTTAGTACATTTATTAAATTTTATTTCAATTATGTGCCAAAGTAACAATTAACATTTTTTGTTGAAGTTAACTTTGTCTTTACTTAAGACTTTGATTTTCTTTACATTTTCTTTTTTTTTTACATTACATCTTAATTTAAAATAACTTTGTTTGTTTGCTTGCGTTAGGTAACAGCCATTCAGTTTTGTTGTTCATCAATGAGCTACACACACACACACACACACACACACACACACACACACACACACAATATACATATATATACACACACACACACACACACACACATATATATTATGACCAAATTAGATTTTTGTGTGAACTATAGAATATTTACATAAACACCTAGTGCAATTTTCCAATGGAGATATGCTAATTGTAAATGTCACAGAGAGATGGTCTTGATATTTTCATTTTTCCCCTGACGTCAGTATATACTCTTTTTCCACTGCTGACAGCTTAACCAGGTTTATGCAAGATAAGAAATATGCAACTTCACTTGTTTTAAACTGAGGCTTTATACACTGATAAAGATGTTTTGTTTGTTTTTTGTACAAGGACATAATGTAGATGGTGAATTCAGAAAGTGCATGAATCTCTAAACAGACGGAGCCCAAACTGTTTTTAATCTCGTCTCTTGGGAGAATAAATGCGCCTAAAGGCCTCTTGAGGGCGCTTGTGAGCCACACAACACTTCTCTCCGTTTCCAAACCTGAGGATGCACAGTATTGCAATAATAAAAAATAATAGTAATAATAATAATAATAAAACACAAGCACAGGTCTACGTTGTACAAAGTTTGATGCTTAAACCGAGCAGTTTGGTGCAGGAGAGCAGAGGGATGAAGGGATTTTGTGTCTGAGGCGCGTGATTACGCTGGGATCTGTTGAAGTCCCAGTCGTTGTGTTACCACTGGCGTTCAGTACCGCACGATAGCACACATCTTATTCCCCGGCGTTTCTTTGTGACAAACCCGGAGATCAGTTTGAAATAATGAACACGCTCACACACACAACCTCTCCATCTTGTCCTTATGATGTTGTTCTCACAAGGGGGAAATGTAAATCTGTAACCGCTGTGGAAACAGGTCTGACTGGCTCCTTTGTGTTCTCCTGCTGTTCTACTGTTAATTGCCGAGCCAGTTGATCAATGCTGGGAGAAGTGTTAACTCCTGGTCACCTCGTATGAACTACACACACAGAAAACAATGGTTAGAAAGAGAAAAAGAAAGGTTAGTTTGAGAGCTTTCTCAGTTTTCTCAAACCAAAAAAATCAGTTCACCTGGAGGACACTTTGACATTGAATTAGTTTGTCAACTGTATTAAATTGAGCAGCAATGCAATGTGACCAAGAAGAAAACTAACTCTTTATCAATTTGTTAGCCTATTTTGCACCAGCAACCTCCTGTGGGAATGTCTTTACAGGAATATTTAATCCAATAATGAAAATTTGCTGTAAATGTATTCACCCTCAGGCCATCTAAGATGGATATAGTATATAAATGGGTGCCGTCAGAAAGAAGGTTTAAACAGCTGATAATAATCTAGAAGTGTTCCACACGACTCACATATCAATCAATGCCCCTATTATGAGTTATGAAGAGTTCATGTTTTGGTATCGGGAGTCCTAAATAACAGGTTTGCATGGTTTTCAAGGTCAAAAAGTACTTTACTTATAATATGCATGTATTTTTTACCTTACTTGTTTAACAACTCCCAAACAATTCATTCAATAGTTCATTTTGCCAAAACCCTCTGGTGATTGGTCGATTTCATCATGTTTGTGAGCTTTTAAGAGGGCAATCAATACGTTTCATTTTATAAGCTTGGGACTTATTTTTAGAAAAAGACTTGTTTCAATGAATCAGAGTCGACTCTCTTTTGAGAGACAATAACTTCATACACGGCTCACTTTCAGATTTAAAACTTTGCAGGATGTGTTCATTCACTTAGAGCTGTTACACACTACATTAAAGGTCATTTTTAAAAATCCATAATAGGGGCACCTAAACGGCTTAAATCACAAACTGCCTGTTTTTTGGATTTCTTAAGTGATGGCAGATTTCTCAAATATTGCTCGGATGAAGAAACTCATTTACAGGTACATCTTGGACGGCCTGAGGGTGAGTAAATGTTTTAACAAATTTCGACTATTCCTTTAATAAGTCAACTTGAAGTTACTTTTATTAAAACATTTATAAAATGACTGCTTCCTTAAATGCATTTTTAAATTTAACCTTCACTCTAAAGTCATACCATATAATGCCCACAGGGTATTAAATATTCCATTAAATATAGTAAAAACTGGCTGTTGAAGCCTCCAGCGGGTTTTTCAGAGCAGAGGTAAAGCTAAGTCAACAACTGCTTTCTCTCCAGGTAAAGCGTTACTGCTTGTTACTATTTTGCAGAGAAAGAAAATTATGCCTTTTTGCCTTAATAGCTAAGTCCATTTGAAAAGGCCCTTTTCAGACAGAAGTGTGTCATTATTCTTTTCTTATATTACCAAAATCATATAGTGTTTTGTTGTCTCTCTTGCACAAGTAAATTTGGTTGACATTCTGTTCATGCAATGGCTGTATATTTTTATTTTTTCATTTTAATTTTCAAATGGCACAGACAGGTGTATAATAAGCACATTACAGTTAAACTCTTCGCATTTATCATATGCGGCAAGATTGAAATCATATGTTTTAGAACAATCTATATAAAAGCCCCAATGGCGTCTAAACACAATGGAGTCCATAATGATTAGAAAGACACATCAGAAAGTTACAAAAGAGGCCAAACGTGAATAGGCAGCCAACCACTGAATGCATTCAAATAGCACACAATGACTGAAAGAGAATACTTGCAGACTACTTTTAAATGTATACTATACGCATCATGCATATGTCCTCTTATTAATTACTACATTTGCCTAAATGAGGAGTTTACAGTAGAGACTACAGCATGAATTACTGCATCCGTTAATGTACTGTAGCCTATATAGTTTACATTTAAGCAATCGAAATGCTTTAAATTAGTTCTTTGATACCAAATAATGAATCAAGAACGATATAAAAAAGGCAACTTGTTCTATTTCCAGTTTATTCACCATACACCATGCCATTAAAAAGAACTTCACAGCCTCACACACTAGAGTTTTTCACTCACCTTCCTTTGCCAATACGACAACGTGGCATTCGTTTCACTTTGCCACCTTTCAAATGGAGGACGAATGGGAAAAAAAGAGAGGAGAGAAGTTTATAACGGCTTATAAAAGCAATCAGGACTGAGAGTTGAAGTTGGGTTTACTTACAACCAAGAACCATGATTCCCATCACAAAGAGAACCGCAGCGATGGCTAACCCTACATGACGTAGAGATTTATAATCTGAGGGAAAACAAAAAACAGAATAAGTCATGTTATGCGCTAATCATGATGCAAAACACACACTAGCAAAGCAATCCGGTCAAACAGTCAGAAAACATACATGAAGTCACATTAATTTTAAATGTATGTTTTTGTAAGGATGTCACAACACGCTTTTAAATCACCAAGTGTCTCTCAAAGCATGAGAAGCAGCAAAATCTGGCTTCATAAACAAAGCCTTTAACTTTATCACATACAGTGTGGAAATAATAGACAGCATTTAGTAAGTGGTCTGAGTCTCATGAAAAATCTATCTATCTGTCTATCTATAGCTATATTTGCAGTACACCCTGCATCCACATTTATTGTTTATTAAGGCTTTTTCCTTATGGCTGGCAGCTGATTCCCGGTTTTACTATCCTTATGGGAACATTCGGTACTCACAAAGCAGGCAAAACCTTACACACACACAGGCTTTGAAGTAACACTGAACCGGCATAAAACACCCTTATAACTGATGACTCTGAAACACATTCAGGCACTTATAAACTTAGTTCCTGGGGAATGAATGCAGAACAGAGGCATCTACGGGTCACAGCTAATGAGGCTATTTCCTGAACATCAGATGCCCTGTAGCTGCCCTAACAATAGGAAGTGATTGAAGCAGCGGCTGTGGCCAGGTCATAAGCTTTTAACTACAGCTCTTGGGACAGTAATAGTGCTCCCATGCTCGGCACCTCTGTGCTTCTTATAAACACAATACTTTCCACTGACAGGGAGATTGAGCTCCTCCGGTCTTTGTGTTTGAACGCACTGTCAGCGGCTCGCACCAGAAAAACCAGCAGACAATTAACACCTGTGCTGCACAGTTGTGACATTAAAAATAAAATTGCCATGTTTTTTGATTAGTTGGTAACGAGTGCCACAAGAACACTGAATGTGTGGTCTATTATTGTTAACTCAAACTCTTCATCAGATTTAGCATTATCACCTCCTGACCAAAGGGTGTAGTGCAATGAATAGGTGCCGTCAGAAACAATTAAAGTCTAGTGAAGTAAAAAGCCCCATGCTTGTAATAAATCCATCACTAAGATGTCTTAACCATTGCTTTCTTCCAACAATGTAAGTAACAAATGTAAGTCATCTATCCATGATATTGCTTTCTTTAATAAAGAAGTATCAAAGTCAGTAAAAGAATATGCACTGCAAGTGAAAACAGTCTAAAAGTTCAGCTCTAAACAAACAGGTGAGTGGATTTTGATGTGAGGGAATGCACTCTTTTACTGGAGGAAGTGTTATTTATCGTACAGTATCTTTGTAAAAATTGCCTCAATGATGGATTTGTTTATTATTATGTTTCAATCAGCTGTTTTAACTCTCATTTTGATGGCACCCATTGTGGTCCATTGGTAAGCAAGTGATGTAATGTTACATTTCTCCAAATCTGTTCAGATCTCATTGAAACGAGTCGTTATTGAAATGAACCCCAAGCCATCAGGTTGACCTCAAAATAAAACATTAGCATATTGCCCTCTTGTTCTTTTCGTGTTGGCTTGAATGAAAATCCAAATTAATTCTTTGCCACGTGGTGCTGCTCTCGAAGCATTAAAAAACTCACAAACACTGCTTTAAATGAAATCCAACAATCACCAAAGGGGTTTGGAAAAATGAATCAATGAACAAATAAGATCAAATAAATGCATATTATAAAAATGAAAAGGTTTTTTGATCATGCGTGCCTGTCACACTGTTGTTTGGGAATCTCAAAACCAAAATAGGAACCCTTCATATCCCATAACAGGGGCACTTTAAAAATAAATAAAGTAAAATTAAAATATAAACACACTTCCATATATGAAATACTATAATAATATATAACTAGTAAAATAACACCACTAATTACTGTGATGTTTTCTCTGTCACATGCTTTATCATCCATTAAATGAGATTCATAAATCCAGTCACTTGGAAAAGTTGTAGTACAAACAGCACATGATTTAAAGCACCATCCATGTCTGTAAAACAAACGCTGTACCATCAGTAACAGGCCGATGTTCAATACTCTGGGTTAGGGGTTTGTTCTAGTAGTAATTGTGATGTCTGCATTAGCAAGCACCATTAATTATTGAATGATTAAACAGATACTTACCGTAATGAAACGGCTCGTCCCATCTTTTATCTGTTGGGGAAATTGCACAGTTTAGAGAGGTTTTGACATCATAAACAAGACCTGAAAACAGTCCACGTGCCTATAAAATATAATGGACTCTATCATTTTCATGATATGCTAAATAAGACAGTAGTATGTGTGTGTGTGTGTGTATTCAGGTGTCTAATAGGTCTGATAGGGATGAAACAATCTTTCACCTTACATGACCTCTAGCACTTGTTTTGTCAATGAGATGCTGTGTATGCAAATGACTTGATGGGTAAAGAGAAATGGAAATTTTCATATTTCACATTTGTATGATGGAAATTAAGAAGATATCCTAACCTAATAAATCTTTATTTAATCGATCTGTTATTATTTTAGTGGAATCCACAATTAATTAAACTGTGAATAAATATAAACATATATTCTAGTTGAAATGAATAAGTTCTTTTTAAATTTGTATAAAAAAAAAAGCTTGAAAATATGTTTCAGATAAAAAAAGTTATTTCAATTGTAATAATATTTCACATTATTTGTGTTTGAGCAAAGCAGGCTGCTTTTTAAAATTGTGCCGAACATCTTACCGATCCCAAATATATATTCATTTTGGAATCTATTTTCTTCTAAAACTCAGTGAATCTTTCTGAAACTATACATCATTGAAAGATACAATGGGAAAGTAACATCATGAGTGAAAAGGCAGTAGAATACATTTAAGCAAGAAAGGCTGAGGATGAAAAGGATTTACCCCACACAGTTTTGTTGGCTCTGGAGGTGTTGGTGTTAGGGGTCCCTGTAATGAGAAAAAGAGAGGGAAGTGAGGTCAAGGAAAAAGACAAGGAGAGAAGCTTAATCTAGCATGTACATTCTTCCCTCAAACTCGCAGAATTATGAATAGAAGTGAGCCTTTGAATCCCGTTTTTGTCCATAATGTAGGTTGACAGAAAAGACCTTCGGTGTGAAAAGCAGACGCTCCCTCTTATCGCAATCCTATGGATTTGTCTGTAATTGCTTCTAATTAAATTCCAGCAGCACTCATTCTCTGTCCAGCCTTGTCTTTCAAATTCAATTTTTGCATATTTCAATGGTGCTGCTCTCCCAGGATATATGGTTGGTTGATTCTTCATAAAGCATATCAGCTCACCGCGACAGTGCTCCTCAATCCCGCGGAAACACCGCATTATCTTTAAGCCTCTCAGCATGGAAAGAGCGTTAAACATTTTCTAATTACCTGCTAATTAGTTTCTAAGTTATGTGTGCCCTTGATATGAATTGCATGAGTAAAGAGGAAGCCTCTCAGCTATTCATGCAATCCCTGGCTCTGTTACCCTTCCCCAATCCCCCAATACTACGCTGAAAGTGCTTCCATTGAAACCAAAGTTTATAAAAATATATGAGTCAGAATTGAAGCTTACGTGCGGTGGGAATCTTTTTGGAGGTCACAGTGGAGGTCACCAGGGAGCTGTCAGTGACTGTCGCAGACGTGGTGAGGTTAAACAGCTCTGCATCTGTGATCGTTGTCACCCCTGTTGTATTGGGGTTGTCTAGAAAAACAAGGACAACACTTTCCTGATTGAATTATATTTGAGTTATAATCCAAAACAAATTTCGCTGGTTTATTATGCCACCAAAAATCGATTCCTTCCATGGCAGATCAAACTTTACAGAGTATGTTATCAAGGTTCATAGAGAACGAAGACATTTTGTACTGGATCTGTAACCCAGTTTAGCTTTATTGGAAACACATACAGAATTAACTATTATATTAAACGTAACAGGCAATTCTGGAATGTTTATGTGGTTAAGCCAGGAAATAATATGTGACCACAAAACATGTCTGAGTGTCAGTTTGTCGCAATTAAGATTAATAAATAATCTTGATGTATGTTTTGTAAGAAGAAGAGAATATTTGACAGAGATAAAATTAATTGAAAATATGAAAAAAGTTTTAATATATTTACGGTAGGAAATTTACAAAATATCTTCATGAAACATGGCCTTTATTTAATATCCTAAGGAATTTGGTTCATTTTGACCCATATAATGGATTCTTGGCTATTGCTACAAATATACCACAGTGACTTTGTGATCCTGGGTCACATATGTAAAAAAAAATAAAAAATAAAAAAAAGAAATATAAATCTTACCCTGACCCACATTTGTGGGTTTAGAGCTATTGAATGTATGTGCGGAGCTTTCCTGTGGTGTTGGGGTCTCTGTTTGTGTCACATTCTCAGCTGCATAACCTTTATAGACAAAAATACAGACACATTTAGGCTTTACGGAGTAAAACTTTTTTCTGAAAATGGAAAGAGTTTGGGTGGAGAGATCACGTTCTCTTTAGGTAATAAAGAGTAGATGACTATCTATAAGTGAGGTCATTTGGATGCTGATTCTATCTCGTATATTTTGGAGTTGCCGGAAAGTATGCTTTCTGGGATACAGTTCAAGATCTTGGGATATTGATTTCCCAGGGGAATTTTCAACAATGTACCTTGGCCATCTTTCAAAAAAATCTTTTGAAGGCTGATGGGTATCTTATGTTATTATTTATAGTGTATAAGAAGGCTATTACCAGAAAATGGCATAAGCAAACATCCGCTTAAAATGGGCAAAGGATAGAAATCTATCACACTGACTTAACTCCTTGATTGATTGCAAAGTTACAGAAAGTAATATATACATAAATTAAGATAATGAAGAAAATGCAAAAAAAAAAAAAAAAAAAAAAAAAAAATATATATATATATATATAAAATATATATATATATATATATTTTTTTTATATGAATTCAAATTTACACCATATAAAAAGATAAAATTATGCCAGACAGATATGTAATTTACTCTTATAATATTATGCCAGACAGATATGTAATTTATTCTTATAATATTATATTAGATGTTCATAGCAAATATAAAACGCATTTTATTTGTTTATTTATACACAGTAGTTTAAGTGTAATTTAGTTAAAATAATAAATTATATTTTAATAAATTAATCTAGGTAATAATTAGCTAATTTAAAAATTGTATATATATTTTTTTAATTAGGTAATTATTAACTATATATATATATATATTAATACAACTAAATATAAATACATACATTTTTTGATCAGAGTGTTATCCAACATGCTCTTTTTTCTATTATATTATATTATTACAAAATATTACAATAATAATACTTATATTTTCATTAATATAATAGAACAATAAATAGAGTAACTTAATAAAGATGACAAATAACAATTTTTCTAATGTCTAAGCATTCAAATACTTAAAATTCATCAGCAAAATTACAAATAAAAGTACAGAACGAGACAGAGAGAATACAAATTTGATAATTTTTTTAAGGCTGCAAAAAAAAAAATCTGAAATTATATATATATATAAAAAAAAAAACATAAACAACAATCTCCTTCTGACATTATTATGACTTATGACTGTTTGAAGAACACACTGAGCACACTGATCCTGGCCAGCTTCAGAGTTCAAGATTACACACACACACGCAGCAGATGAATGCAAATGTATTCTGAGGCTGGCATAATAACAGTGTGGTGATGTAGAGTGCAGCGGTTTGTAATGAAGGCAGGCCTCTCATAGACCATGCCACAGAACAAGGACTAATTGTGGTCTAGCAGTGATGGGTCGCAGCATTTTTGCATGCATTTTCCGGCTACACACAGTTTTTCCAATGAATCCCTTCACAAGATGAATGGCCACATGAGACTGAGCAATTCTACTGGCAAACACTGTGATTATTGCACAACGGCTATAATCAATCTTTTATTGGAAGTATTCATCTGAAAAATCCTACATATTAGACCCGCTGGTCATTTGTGGTTTTGGGTAATGTAGGATTTTATTAAAAATAGGCTTTATCAGATTAAGCTGACAAATGTTCACGATGTATACGTGTAACGTAATAAAAGACAGTGTGTGTGTGTGTGCATGTGCAAGAAACACAGAGAGAAAGAAGAATCATGATAACTCACTTCTGAGGATGAGTAACAGAACAAAGGCGGACCCTCGCAACACCATCTGAAAAATAGAAAACTCTCACGATCACAAACACACAAATGCACGTCTCTGTAACTGTGGAAAAAGGTGGCTGTAGAATTGTTTCACATCTATGCACAATTCCCTACAATTGTAACTTTGTAACTTTTTTTCTATTGTAACTTTAAACCCATTTGACTTCAATAATTTTGTATATATATATATATATATATATATATATATATATGTATATATATAAGAAATAATTCTGTTTATTTATTTGTAATTGAGAGCAAAAAAAGTGATGTATATAGCAGAATAAAATCAGACTAAATGAGAGTTTGCTTTTTTAAGGTCTTTTTAAAGGAAACTTAATACTTTTGTTGATTGCCAGGACATAGTAAGATGAAAAAAAGTGTCAGAAAAGACTTTCTCATTTTTACAATAATTATATAAATGCCGTTCTTTGAACTTTCTATTCTTAAAACAAAAAAAATCATACGGAAATTTTGCTCAACAGCTTTGATAATAATAGTAAATGTTTATTGAGAAGAAAATCAGCATATTATAATGATTTCTGAAGGATCATATGACACTGAAGGTTTGAGTAATAATGTTGAAAATTCAGCTTTGCATTACAGGAATAAACCTTAAAATATATTTAAATAGAAAACTTTGATTTGTATTTTTAATCAAATAAATGCAGCCTTGGTGAGCACATCTTATCAACCCCAATATTTTGAATGGCAGAATATTTTAAGTATATGAGATGATTTTAGACTCAAAATGATTAAAGCATGCAAAATTATCCATGTATTGTACTGCATAAATTTTATGCATGTATCTTAATAAACGCAAACAAAATTGCTGCATAATCATTTAATCCCGAATTCCATAGACTCAAATTGAAAGGCATTGTTCATCTTTAGTAAGATACATGATTAAAAAGTATGCAGTACATGGATAATTGTGCCTTTATGAATCATTTTGAGTGTAAAATCATCCAGTAAAAGTTCATTTTTGATTTCATGTTGAATATTTAGCAGCCATTTTTGCGTTATGGTGCTTATAGTTTTCTCGTGCTGCCATAAACATTCTGCCCGTGTAATGAGCGTGTTTGAGATGAAAGGTCTTGACATTTCCCAACGTTATCATTAGCCAATCAATTTTGAGATGTGGTTGTTTTGGAAATTTGCGCCTTTTGATCCATAAAAGCCCAACAATAGAAGGCTGCCAGTGTTTCTGAGGGGAGGGGTTACTTAGCAACAGTGACATGAGCAAGCACACAACACAAACATTGGATTATGACACATCAGATGACAGGCCTGCATTACAGTCACCAAGCTCTCTATTAGTATAATCAAACAACTGCAGCACCAAAAATATCCCCATTCTGTAGGTGTGAAAGAACAGACTGTCGCAGACTTGGCCAAAATACCGACACAGTCTTGGTGTGTCAGAAAGCGTGGGGTAAGATGTGTCACTGGGTAAACTGTGTCAACCCCTTATCTGGCCAATGGGGCACAGAAAAGATCCATCAAATGAAATACGCATTAGGAAAAAATGATAAATAGATTTTTTTCCATGTCAGATTTTCTACAAAATATGCGTATATCATGGATAGTGTAAAAATAAGCTATGGGTTATTAAGACAAACTTTTTTTTTTTTTGTTTGAAATGGAAAAATACTCTAATAAAATTCTAATAAAAAAAATAAAAATTTTTTACTTGGAGACTTACCTATTTGATACAATAAAAATAACAAAATTCTGAAATAGTGTTACAATTTCAAATAACTTGTCTTGTGGTTGAATACATTTCTGCGATTCAGCCGGCTGTCTTCAGAGTTACATAATCCTTCAGAAATCATTCTAATATGCTGATTTGAAGAAAAACATTTATGATTATTACTGAGTAATAGTAGAGTAAGAGTCAAATGACTGCAGAGCGATAAGGTAAGAAGTATGAACCATGTAAATATCCAACCTGATCTCACGGCAATTCGTACATATTTTACGAGGTGGCTAATTCGTACGAATTTGTACGACCTCACTCGT
>JAUCMT010000028.1:15860987-15873496 GCA_032357475.1 Enteromius thamalakanensis
TGTCCCTTGAAAAGATATAATAAAATATTTACAAAAATGTGAGGGGTGTACTCACTTTTGTGAGATACTGTATATATTTATATATCGCATTTATACACATAGTATTGAACTATTTTTTTTGTATTGTACAATTTAATGTGTATAAATATTTAAAAAATCTAATATTACACACACAATCATATAAGTGCTCTTAAATAATTAATCACAATTAATTTCTTGCAAAATTGTACAACACAAAATACAACTCAATACAAAAGTTTTTGTTTACAAACAGTATGTGTTTGTAGTGTGTTTATTTATTATGTAATAAAAGACACACACATACAGCATATATTTAAAAAAAAATTATTTACATGCATATATTTATATTCATATAAATTATATAATAATATATACATTTTATATATAAACATAATATATTTTTCTTAGATACACGTGCATGTGTGTGTATCCATATATACATAATAAATATACAAAGTAAACACTTATATTATGTAAATAAAAACTTTAATCACAATTAATTATTTAGCAGCACTAATATATATATTAACATACATACAGTACATATTAAATGTATATAAATTATATATTAAATAAATAAATTAAATGTTAATTTTAAACTCATATACTATAATATATCAACAACACATCAGCACACACACCATCTATTCCCTTTTTAGAGTACAACGAGAGACAGGAAGTTTAATTATGGAATGCAAACAGTAGCTACAGGTTGAACTGATAAAAGATGAGGGGAAAAAAGGTTTTATAGACATCAATAACCAAATTCATCGGAGAGAATTTAAGTCTCCCAGCAGCTCACTTTAAACAGAGCCGTATTTAATGAAAAAGGACCCCACTGACCCATCCGCACCTCCGAAGGCCCTAGCTCAAGATCGAATCCCATTTGTGCGCACTGAGCCTAGGAATTACAACCTAACCCTGTAGCCTCTATGATCTGTATCCTACAGACCCGCTGTCAGCTTGAGGCTGTTAACGGCAGAGCGCTGGGCTAATACCGTACAACAGCAGTGTGATTAGTGCCAGATCCAACTGGCATGACTTCTGCAATGCATTACTTCTGTAATCAATTGTGCCAAGATGGCATAATGTTAGTTTTTTCTTTTGTATTTAACAAAACTTGACAAAAGTTTTACTGCAACTCTGTCTCACCACCTAGGCAGCTACAGTACATTGTATTTTTACATTGTACATTGATTTCTATTTTACATTATTGCTACTCTTTTGATTTCATTTATCAAAGAATTCTGAAAAAATGGTTTCATCAAAAAAAAAAACACACCATTTTCAACATAGCCAATAATCAAAATGTTTCTTAAGCAGAAACGCAGCATATTAGAATGACTTCTGAAGGATCACGTGACACTGAAGACTGAAGTAACATTTTAAATTATTCAAGTGCCCTCAATTATGGGTTATGAATGGTTTATATTATGGTTTTGGGAGACCCAAACAACAGGTTGACACTTTCACTTACATTTATAATATGCATTCAACGACTCCAAAATGTTTGTTTTAACTATTAATTTTTCCAAATGCCTCTGGTGATTGGTCATTTTCACTAAACGCTGTGTTTGTAAGCTTTTAATGCCTCAAAAGCAGCACCTAGTGGCAAAGAATGAATTTGCATTTTAATTCAGACCAACATGAAAAGACAACAAGTGGGCGGAAAATATGTTAATGTCTCGTGTTGACATCAATGTGAAACGCCTCTAGACTTGTTTAAAAACGACTTGTTTCAATGATTCTTTTGAGAGATGCAAACTTTATACACGGTGCACTTTCATACTTAAAATTTTGCAGCCTGTTTTCATTCTCTTAGAGCTTTGTTACACTGTTACGATCGCTAGCTTGAGTGCACATGAACTCCATCAGTAGGCACTCCACGCCGGACTGTCATGCTTTTGCCACCCCTGTTTGTGTCTCTCTGTCTTGGTTTAAAGACTATTATTTTTAAGTGTGTGTTCCCATTGTTTCTGTGTTCCCTTGTTGCTCTGCCCCTTGTTAGTTTCCATAGTGACTGATTAGGTCCTCCTCCTTGTTATATCGGTAACTCGTTGTTCTGCCTTTATAAGCCCTGTGAGTTTGTTAGTTTAGTCATCAAGTACTGAGTCTATCTCCTTACAAAGTATTTCCCAGTTCCCAGTAGACTAGTCTTGTTTTCCAAGTGTTGTTTCCTCTGTACCGACCTCTGCTTTGCGTTTAGAGTTTTTGCTCCGTATTGCCCCTTCTGGATTCTGTTCGCTGACTGACCAACCCTCTTATTATTCTTGTGTTTTTGTCTGCACCATACCTGTTTGTTGTTGTCTCGACCCCGCCTGTGCCTCCAACCTTGCTATCCAATAAAAACCTGCACATGGATCCATTTGACCCCTTCTTTACATACACACTGCATGAAAGCTGATTTTCAAAAAATCCATAATAGGGGCACTTTAAAGTTTTACTGGATTGATCGTATAAATGCATGGTGACTTTTTTCTAAACCTTACAGCATCTTACCAACCCCCAAATTTTGAGCAGTAATGGATTCTGGGATCTGCCTTTTCAAATGAAGTGACGCTGCCTACTCTCAGTCAAAAGAAGGTATATTTCTTACATTATGTAGAGTTATTGTGTTACCTCCTGCCCATCTGAAACACACCTATATGCTTTTTTGGAACAAAGACCTTATGAATGGCTTCACTCCTGTGATCGTAAAAATAGCACATACTTGGCTCTAGCAGAAAAAAATTAGGCAACTTAAGAGTTACCGTTCGATTACGTTGTGATTCAGTGACCTCTTTTAGATTATGTGATTTGCAAGAAAAAACGGGCAGGTTTTTGTTAAAACATTATCTCTCTTTCCCTCAAGGGAGAGTTTAGCCCACTTCCGTGGAAGAGATTTACATTGACTTGAATGTAGGTTAGTTCATTACATGCTGATATATATTTTTTATTTAATATTTTAGGGGTTTTGTGTGTGTGTGCATGTGTGTGTGTGTGCGGACGTGTTTTTCTTTGTTTGGCTTAATGTATTGCACAAGGTATACATAACAAATACAATCCAGGAAAAGAATTAGTATCACAGACCTAAACTCAAAGTACAGCGAAAGCATCAATTTAGGATCATCACACTTTAAAAAAAAATTGATCTGTAACGTCCACAAGTCAATGAGCTGTTTAATATCCAAATTGACTGCATTTACTTTCCTGATGTGCAGGTTTCATGAACTATTCATTTTTTGAAGAAAAAAGTTGAAGTGCTTATAATCCTTCATGAACACACAACAATCTGCTTTGCCTATGAAATTGTTTTGCATGTTTTCCAGACATTCCCAATCAATCTTATTTGTCAGACAAATAACTGCCATAAAGAGGCTGCTTTTCATGTTTAAACTCATTTTGCCTCTTTGAACATCCAGTTTAACTCACAAATACAATCATTCAAAAATGTGAGAGTTGGGAAGAGTCTCTTACTGCATGTTAACCTCAGCTGCATTTATTGGATGAAAATACAGGAAAAACCGTAGCATTTTAAAATATTTTTATCATTTAAACAGCTATTTTATATTTTAATGTATTCAATGTAAAGCTAAATTTTTTAATGTATAATTTAATTATAAAAAAAAATAATATCTGTATTCAAACTTGGTGTACTGTAAGTCTCACTATATAAGTAAAGTGCAACTATATATTTAACATAATTATAATTGTAAAGCTAAATATCACTGCCGTATAAAAAAAGTACTTTCAAAAGTTCAGCTATTCATTTTATTATCACTGTATTTTTTTTATTATTCCCTTGGTTCCTTTTTTCTTTTTTATTGACTTTTTTAATAACTAGTAATATCTAATAATAACTAGTAATTTGTACACAATTTCACTGACATTTGCAGTGCACTCCCCATGCTTTGTATTTTCTCCTTGTACCCTTGAATTATCAAGTACAAACACAGTTTTAGATTTGGTGTGACTGTATTGCACTTGATGAGAGTTTTGAAGTGTAGCACACTGTGATAAGTACAGCCTTGACCTGAAGACGTCTTGCTCTCTGGTCCATCTGCGGCTAAGTGCTTAGCTAATGCACTGCTTGAAAGCAAGAACCCGGCGGTCCTCGCCAGCTCTCCAGGATAACCGAAACCAACCAATGGGGCTTTGCGACTCTGACTTCATAAGGGATATGCAGAGTGTCACAGAGGGTCAGCGTAAAAGAGGAAATGACTCAGTTGTTGTGCATTAACTTGAAAGAAGCGAGTATGCCACTAATGCTGACACATCTTGCACTCACTAGGCCAAATCTGCTTTAAAAGAGCGGCCGCACACACATAAGTGCACTCAAAACACAGGCACAACATCAAAACACACCAATCAGACTATTTCCAATCGCCTCATCACCAAGCACGCATCTGGGACTCAAGTCTGCCATAATCTGACGAGTCTCGTACGGATCGCTGGGATCTTCGTGCTGAGGAATGTTACATTGATGTTAAAGGTCATACGGAGGAGGGCATAAGGGCAGCTTTTCTAATCCCTAAGTTTTTGGTGACCCACAAGGGACTGCTTTGAGCAGGTGGAAAAAATGATTAATTTTGGTTAAGAGGGATTTGGACCCTGGATCTAGTTGGTTTTTGCTACCGTCCACTCGCACACAAAAACACTCTGCCAATGATACGGGGGGTCAGACACAGTGTTGAGAGGAAACCAGCTGTGGTAGCCAGATTGAAGAGACACTAATCCTCAAATCGGCTCGGTTTTAACTCAAAACCCCAAACGAGCTTCTGAATATGAGCTATTTAATACAGTGATATTCTGACAGCAGAAGAGGGATCAGTTAAGAGACATAGCTATGTTTATACCGCTTTGCTGTAATTTTGAAAGACTATCTAGATTTCTCAAAGACTCATTTCAATAAATGCAGTCAGAAAATAAGAATGCATTACTTTTTCTCACCACCTCCAATTGATTTAGGCTGCTGGTCTCCCAAAATTGCAATGTTATGCTTGGCTTGCTGTGTAGGCCTGTGTCATGGAGAAGGGAGAAGTTTTGATTAAATTTGTCATCAAATCAATCAAATGAAAATGTCAGATAATCAGGTATTCCAACATAAAAACAAAAACGCTTTCATTTATTCGTGACTTCCAAAAAATAATCAGATTATATAACACACTTGATAATGCAATCCAGAATAAATGCTACAATGTTTGAAATAGATTTTTAATTAAAATTTAATGAGTCTTAAAGATTAAGGCTCACTTACCAAAGGAAACATTTGAGAGTGTGAGACGCATTTAAATACAAGTACACATTCTGGAAATACCTCACGCTTTATGTGAACACGCTTTGATGTTTCATTTAGAGAAATGGACCGAACATTTTTATTTCTGTATCTGATTCTAAGAAATGGCTTGAGAAATCTATGGCAACAAAAGAGGTACATTAGTCATTAACTGTGTAATTTCTGTGTCTATAAAACAGATTAAATATAAAAGTACATTTATATCTAGGTAGAGATATACAGTAAAAACAAAAACATATATGGGCTGCTTATTAAGAACAATAATAAATAATTGTACAATTTGCTAGAGATCAAGAAGAAGCTAAGTTATATATAGAAATATATGTAAAAAACTAAATATGAAAGTTAAGTTACATTTGCAATTTATATTGATTAAACACAAATAAATGTAAACAGCACCTAGACATATTCCATGACTATACAGCAAATGACATATGGTCTGGATATACACATAATAATAATAATAGCAATGATGATAATGATGATGATAGCCATTAACTGATATTTCTATGATTATTTGGCAGAAATAAAATGTATCAATTTGTATATATCAATATAAATGCAAATAAAAAAAATATATGGTTTGTGTATTGAAGCATTCAAAATACCAAATCCCTAATTTATGTAACTACATGAGATTTAAAAAATGTGGAGAAAATAAATTAAATAAAAAAATAATATGATCTGCGTGGGTAATAAACCTCAACAATAATCAGTGTTTATGTAGTTCATGCAACCATATGGTAAAGATCAAATATAAAATTTGTTTATGCAGCATTTAGACATAAATTAGAGGCTAGGTTATAGAGTTATAGCATATAAAAGTATATTGTTTTTAAGTATAAATCTTTACATATAGATTCAAACAAATGTAAATTGACATGGTGTATGTATTTAATGACATTACAATAATCAGTAATTATGCAGGTTATAAATAATCTAAAAGTTAATTTCTACCAAGATGTAAACAAATACAAATTAACATGTGGTCTGCTGAGGCAATTATTCTGAATAATAATCGGCAATTATGTAGAATAATGATGCCACTGCCATTTGTACAGGTGCATGAGTGGAAGAACGGCTATGTGTGTGTGTGTGTGTGTGTGTGTGTGTGTGTGTGTGACAACACACAAGAGAGAGGAAGTTGTCAGAAAGACAGAGAGAGGGAGACAGCGAGAATGTGTGAGTGGTAAAATATTATCAGGTCAGTGTGAAGAGGGAGAGGGGTCAGATAATAAGACTCAATCGCGCTGAGTGAAACGTACTGGGAGAGAAAATGCTGACGTGTTTCCTCCGCTCCATCCAATTCTGGAAGCGCCAGCCCTCTCGTTCTCTTTTTTATGCAGTGGTGTGGGTTCCACGGCCCACAAACTTTAGCACTTTACTGTCCGTCCACGTGCCCATCTATCACAATGAAAGGCTGATGAAGAGACAGGAGGGTGAATGAGTGGAGGAGAGCGAGGGAGGGAAGGAATAAAACGAGGGATGGGGCCCATATTGAAACGGGAGGTCAGAGAAGATGAGCATCGTGGCCAACCTTGTGTGTCCCGTTCTCTTATTTACCGCTCCACCACCGTAAGCCTATTACTGATGCTATCTTTTTTCTCTCTCTCACACACACACACAAACATATGACAAGACAAACTCAAACAAACACCACACATGTGACCTTTTGAGAACACAGCTAGATAATACTCATTTGAATAATATGAAACTCCACCAAACTGTGCAGTATAAACATGCTTCATTAGACACATTAATTTGCATGTGCATGTCCTTGTACAGACAAATACACACCGAGACCTTTAGGGCTAAATTAGGGACGTCAAAGACGGTTTCATGTGACACTAATGATCTCAGAAACCTGTTGACATTAGAAGATTTAAAAGAAGTGTTAGCTGGAATTAAGGTTCTGTCATCATGTACACATCCTCGACTTGTTCTAGTCCTGAATCACTTACTTTCTTTTGCTGAACATAACAGTGTGCATGTTGCCAATCAACACAATTGGCTACTAAGGTTCATCAAATCTCAAAAAAGTACTATAAAAAAACTATAAGACAAAAATACTATAAATGTTGGCCATACAACTTAACTTAAGTGCAATGCATAGGTGCAATGTAAGTTGTTTTCTAACAAACTGACTTTATCTTCTATTCACCCTTAACATTAAAATAACAAGATCGGATGCTCCTCAGCCTTCTGTATCTGGGACAGGATGGCTCCAGTCCTGTATATGAGGCATCCCTCTGCAGCAGGAAAGGGGCAGCTTAAGTCCGGGGTTTGGAGTACTGGGAGGGCCTTTTCACCTCCTGGAAGGCTTTGTCCGCTGCTGTTGTTGTTAAGCTTTGGCAGGATTTGGGCAGCGGTATGCTAGGTTTGACTCTAATGGGTGTCGAGGTGCTCAACTATTTACTTCTGGCGGTTGCTAACCTCGGTGAGCCACTTGAGTATCTCGTCCATGATGGAGGAGGAGCGCTCACCTGTAACACAGCTGGAAAACACAATAGAGAAGGTAAGGTGAAGGAGATCGCTTGTTGGGGATTCACTGCTCTGCCCGCATTCTCCACCGTTGTCATGAGTAACGAATAACACGATGAAGAAGAGCTCAAAATAAATATCCCGGATGGTGGATTTATTTACAAAGTGGGTGAACAAAAGTGTTGCGGTGTGTGCTCCGGTGAGTGGTGTGCTCTCTTCCTCGTGCTGCAGTGGGTCCGTTCCTGTAGTGCACTACCTCAGCTACCTCAGCTGCTTTTAGGAAAGGTAAGGAGAAGACAATTTAACACTCTGTCTCATGTCTTTGGTAGCGCTCACGCTGCTTATATAGCTGCGTTATATAGGTGTGTGTTCACAGTGTGTGTGGTTGTTTACTTCTTAATGCTGTGTGTGTGCACGTTGGATGGGTTAAATGCGGAGCACAAATTCCAAGCATGGGTCACCATACCTGGCCACAAGTCACTTTTCACTCACTTCACTTTCCTAATCAAGTCCACTCAGTATAATCAACACAGCTGGACTCGAATAAAGATGTAGAACCATCTCGAGGATAATCAGAAGAAATAGACAGCACCTGATTTAAGTGTCACTGCAAAGGGTCTGAATACTTAGGACCATGTGATTTTTCAGTTTTTCTTTTTAATAAATCTGCAAAAAATTCAACAATTCTGTGTTTTTCTGTCAATATGGGGTGCTGTGTGTACATTAATGAGGGGAAAAATGACCTCAAATGATTTTAGCAAATGGCTGCAATATAACAAAGAGTTAAAAAATCAAGGGGTCTGAATACCTTCCTTACCCACTGTATATATATATATATAGTATACAGTTTTTTTTTTTTATTTCCATTAAAAAGTCCGGAAAATGTATTATTGTTATTTCGAAATTTAATAATATTTCACAATATTACATTTTTTATTGTATTTGTGATCAAATAAATGCAGCCTTATTGATTGTATGAGACTTTATTAAAAACAAACATTTTGAACAATACTATATGCTTCTTTCTATTTTAGGCAACACATGACCTATTTAACACAAAATCCAACTCTATATACATTTGGGCATCATGAATACGGCAAAAGTGCGCACACTGACTGCACGGTACGACATCTGACCCACACAAGCCCTCTTTCCTTCACAAACTCTCTCATTCAGCACAAAACAAATGCTTTAACACAGATCTACAGACTAAAAGTCTCCAAGGGCCCACAAACTCAAGTCGTGACAAGCACATCCATTGTTTTACCTGAGACACAATAATATCTGACAGTGATGGACACGGCAATGAAGTAGAGCCGTCTCATTGAAGGAGAACACACACACGCTCACACACATGCATTAGTGGGCACCGTACAATGAGCCCTGAAAACAGGTCTGAGTATCGCTAACAAAACAAGTCAGATTAGAGGGGTAAACTCGGTTAAATCCTCCAAAAGTGGGAAACGGCAGCGGCAGAAATAACCCAGAACAGATCGGCATGGAGGCTCTAACAAAAAAACGATTAAGCTGTAAAACAGTCCTTTAATAGCTTAAGCCATGTGCTCCATTATCTCCCTTCCTCCACCCACATGCACTGTCTCATAGCTGCCCACGCGTAAACACACTCATACAGTCACGTAACCCAACAGATGGGGTTCAGGGTGTGTTTTAGGTGAAGGCCACCTTCTTCTGCATTGTGGAAGGCATTTTAATTAACGGCTGAGGTTAAAAACTAGGCTAATCCTGCGACAAAAGCACCTTAGTTTAAAGTGACATAGTTTAAGTTTTAATTCATCGCATCGCTACCATATCTGCCCACTGAACAAACTCTCTCTCCACTTCAGGCTTTCAGGATTCGCAGAACTGATTTGAGTGTGAAATTCTCAATAGTTTTTAAGTGTTAATCTCGGCAAGTCGGATCTCATTTTAACCGAAGCATCTATTTAAAATATCTGAAGCTGCTTTGATTCCAGACGACCGCACAATGAGATCTTACTCTGCTATGCTTTTCAGCTACCTTTTCATCTCCATGTACAAGGTTTTTTTTTTTCTTTAAGTGGAACTTTGTCTGATTAAAATCATTTTTCACTTCCTCAAACCTCCAACTTCTGAACTCTTGATGCAGGAAAATGTGATTATATGAAACTTGCATAAATAGCTGAAGGCATGATGTCGCATGAGATAAATAATAATGTGTAGTCCAAGGCTAATTGCTGAGCGCCTGTATCTGCATGTAATTTCTATCATTATCACGTGATAATGTGTTGACAAGTGTACAAGACCTTGATTGCTGATAGTTTTGATGCGCTTTGGTGCGCTAAAACCTAATGCCTACCAGATTATGTTCTATCACAACCTTACAAACTGGTATATGTTTAGATATGTTACTGATGTTTATGTTTATATGTTTTAGGTTAAGTTTATTGTATTTATTACCATTCAATTGTTGGAACTGTTTCCAAGCCCAATTTCTATTAAAGGGTTAGTTTAATTCATTAATTGATGCCTCCCTTGTGTTAAATGACCAACATTACCCGGTAAAGGCCTTAGTTGATTCTGGAGTGGCAGGGAATTTCATCTCATCACAGTGCGCTGATGCCTTCAGGATACCCATTGTAAAGAGCCCAGTACCTTACCGCATCATCACCATACAGGGAAAGCCCCTGGATGTCCAACCTATCAACACCTGTACCTGTCAACTCACATTTAAGATCGGCTGTCTCCACCAGGAACGGATTAGTTTCTTTGTTTAACTTGACGCCTCTGTAGACAATCTGCTGGGACGACCCTGGTTAGACCTACACAGTCCACATATTCGGTGAAGCACAGGTGAAATCTTATGATGGAATTCATATTGTTTTAATCACTGTTTGTCCTCACGTCCCCAGTTACCTGAAATGTCCTGTTTTTCCACCACTGCGTGAAAGCCCAGATACCCACGGTGAGATCACTAGCCCTAAAGAGTATGAGGAGTTCTCTGATGTTTTTAGTAAAGACGCAGCAACACACTTACCTCCTCACTAGCGCTGGGATTGTGCAATCGATCTCATACTCCAAGCCACATTCCCGAAAGGGAAAGTATATCCTCTTTCGCTGCCAGAATGGCAAGCTATGGAAGAGTATGTTACCGAGGCGCTAACACAAGGGTTTATTCGTCCATCAACGTCCCCAGCGGCCTACAGTTTCATCTTTGTGGCAAAGAAAGACGGTGGATTACGTCCCTGTATAGATTATAGAGCACTAAATTCCCAGACGATTAAATTTGCTTATCCACTACCGCTTATTCCCTCAACCTTAGAGGAGTTAAGACAAGCCCGAATTTTTTAGGTAAATTAGATCTACGCAGTGCTTGCAATCTGATTCCGATAAAAAGTGGAGATGAATGGAAAACCGCATTTGTCACCCCTAGCGGTCATTATGAGTATTGCGTAATGCCGTATGGTCTGGCCAACCCATCTTCAATTTTCCAAAGTTTCATGAATGAGATTTTCAGAGACATGCTTCACCAGTTCGTAGTCATATACATTGACGACATCTTAATATATTCACCGAACCTAACAACCCATATCTATCATGTCAAACAGGTCCTCCAACAGCTCAGAGAATTCCAACTCTACCTTAAAGGTGAAAAGTGCGAATTCCACCTTGATCGAGTACACTTCTTGGGCTACTATATCACACCAGAAGGATTGGAGATGGATCCGAGGAAGGTGACTGCAGTTCAGGAATGGCCGATTCCCAGCACAGTTAAGGAACTTCAACGTTCCTTGGGATTGCAAATTTTTATTGACGTTTCATAAAAATTTACAGTCAAATCTCTGCAGTTCTCACTTCACTATTAAAAGGTGCCAAGAGAACCATTACCTGGAGTCCAGCAGCCCAAGATGCTTTTACTCACCTGAAGGATGCATTCTGCACAGCACCCATTTTAACTCACCCTGATCCTGATGCACCATTTGTCGTGGAAGTGGCGCCACACTGTCTCAGTGACACGGAGATCCTCCCGTATTACACCCATGCGCCTTCTATTCCAAAAAACTTTCCAACGCAGAACAAACGATATAAGGAATAAAGAGTTGCTGGCAATCAAACTGGCCCTTGAACAGTGGCAACATTGGTTAGAGGGAGCCCAACACCCATTCACAATAATCACAGACCATAAAAACCTTCAGTACTTAAGAGAAGCCCGTCGCCTAAAACCAAGACAAGCCAGGTGGGCCCTCTTTTTTACCCGATTTAATAAAAAAATTTCTTACAGACCTGGAACAAAGAATACCAAGGCAGATGCCCTTTCCCGTATTCAGAGAACCCAGGTACTATTTTACACCACAACACATTTCTTGCACCTATTCAATGGTCTCTTGATACCCAGATCTAGCATGCCACGGTTCAGGACCCAGCACCACCCGGAGGACCTGTATGTTCCGGTCGCACTGAGACAAACAGTGTTGGAGTCAGTACATACTTCACTGGGGTCTGGACATCCAGGTGGCAAACGCACTCTCATCCTGCTCCAAAACCATTACTGGTGGACAGAAATGAGACAAGATACTTACAGATACGTCCAAGGATGCTCTGTTTGTGCCCTATCAACTCCCTCCGACAAGAAACAACCGGTCTCACACCTTTTCAATGTGTTCTAGGATATTAACTACCCAACCCAGTCTCATATAAAATTGTACCCTGGCTACGTTGGTCCAAAGCGCAAAACGTAGCGGTGTTACAATAATGG
>JAUCMT010000028.1:15883906-15896495 GCA_032357475.1 Enteromius thamalakanensis
ATTAATCTAGATTAATTTGAAAATTAATCTAGATTAATCTAGATTAAAAAAATTAATCTATGCCCACCCCTAATTTTTACATTTTACATTAAGGTATGTTTCTTTTTAATCTTTTTTTTTTTTTTACCTATTACCACACTATTACTTTATCTTTAATTATTTATTCATCTTTAATTAGACAATAACACTTAAGCTACAATGTGATGCTTTCCAGATCATGTGCTCTTTCACAGATTGCTCCACGTTAGCAGTATTGTCAAAATGGCCATGGTAATATTGTAAAAATATCCGCATTAATGCTAACATAGCAGTAGATGCAGCCTCCTCTCTTACACAGCACTCTACAGAAGCGAGGGGTGAAGGAGGGGTGGGAGGATAGAGACGAGAGCGAGAAGGGACTGACACAGCAGAGTGATAAAACTTTGGCAGTTCAAATATGTATCTTGGTCATGCCAATAAAGCTAATTGAATCTGAAATTGAATTTAGCTAGAGGGACAGACGAAGAAAAAGGGGGAGAGACTGGCAAAGGAGGAGGGATTCACAAATGGGGAGTCGAGTAGTGGTAGTTGTGCCCCTGCCATGGATTAAAGTCACAAGCGCTCTGAGGCAAATGTAGTATTAGTCACTTTAATAATTAATCATCCTCAGAGCATGTTTTTTTTTTTTTGGAGCCACGCAGTGACCCATTTTTAATTTCCCTCCACTAACAAAAAATACAGCAAAGAACATGGTTCCTAGTTTTAAAAAAATGCCTAAAATTAGCCAGAGAGGAGTGTTTGCCGTTCGGGGTCTGCTGGGTCAAACAAACTCATCTATTATCTAAATTCCCAGGGTAAAGAATGGGGAATTCCTGTCTTTCCACACCTATTTGGCTTTCAGAGTTGCCAAACAGCAAATAAAAAGGAATAAAAGGGTCTACTGTGGGCTCCCAAAGGTCTGCAGGATGCCGTCCTGGAGAAATATGAGGCCCATATGCAATGTGTCCCCGGTGAAAGGAGATCTCCCGCCGTGCTCCTCCTGGCTTTGATGCTCACCACCACAAAAGCAGATGGTTTTGGCCCTCAACTCTCTCTGCTCCCATCCCCCCACCTGCACCGTGAAGACAATCCCATCCACCGCTATTAGCCCCCTGCCTGGTCTGGCTCTCTATTCGGCTGCAGCTTCGGGCTCCTTTCAGGCCACTGCCCAGAACCCAGGGGGCTGCTGGGGCAAAGCAAGCTAGTCAAGCATTCACCATCGCTGGCTGGCTTTGAATGGAAGTCAACTGAGTGAAAAAGACATGTTTTTAGAGGACAGAGCGGAAAAGCGAGGAAAAAAGCAGGTGAAGAGAGATCGATGAAGGCTTTTTCCCCTCCAATACCTCATTCACCGCTTACAGGTTACAAAGCAGTCATGACCGCAGGCGGTGTGGAATTTTCCGGATGCTTGTCCGGATTGTCAAAGGCCGGCAGTCAAAAACCATCATGCAAAACCAGATCAACCCCCGGTGAAGCTCTTTGCACTCTGTTTTTCTATTTTCGACATGTCCCAGTCGCTCTTGAGCAGTTCTGCAATCAACGCAATAAAGAAAACCTGCAAATGACCTCCGAAACCTCATCTTTGTTAATACCCCAGCTTGATCTCTCGGGCTCTCATTGGCACAAGCCAATTAACTGCTGCTCTCGGAGGTCGGGATCAAGTTCTTAATTGATTACATGGAGATAGCTTATTCAATTATCAATTAAGAAAGAAGAGCTGAAATGAGGGTAAAGGAAGCTTCCCAAATGAGATCCTTTGAGGGTTCATCTGAGATATGTTCAAATGTTTGTTTGGAAAGAGTATAACAACAAATTCAAAGAATGCAGCTGAAAGGGCTGACAGGTCTGCTTAGCTGCACTGCTCCAGACTTCACCCCTCGAGTTCAAAACCTGCATTACGGGCAGAGCGAATTTAGAAAGTCCGGTGAATAACCATCAACAGGAGACTTTCCTGCACAGCCAAGTCAGATCTTTACATCCTCCACATAGAAGTGTGCTTTCAGATCACGAGGGGATTTGTTGGGTTTGCTTCTTCTGCTATCTGCCTCTGGCATGGAGGTGAATGGCTACACTTGGCTCTATCCTCCAACTATCTCTTCCCTCGTCCGGTTTGTTTACAGAGCCACCGAGGGATACCCTTCTCCAACTTTAGCAGTCAGCTTAAAAATAAATAAACCATTGTGTCTGGTATGCTACCAGGCTAATTTCCCTGGATGGCATGCTAGTTTAGCCTCATCCTGTTTTTGCAGCTTGCACAAACTAATGAGAACATATTTTGGGGACACACCAATGTTACAAATGCCCGTGACAAGTTGTCAGCTCCATGACAAGGTATTCCACAGATTATCTGCAGATTAATAGGAATAATAGTAACTAATACTCCGCAGTTAGCCTGACTGAGATAGCCAAACAAAAGCAACACACAGATCATTAGCCTGACAGTCTTCTTGGCAGCATCATGTATTTTAGAGGGCAGCATCGCCTGGAGACAATCAAAACAGATGTCACTCCATACGTCTGACATCTGGAGGCTACTGTCCAGTGTATAGCTAATATTGTCAACCTATCAAAAAACACAAATGTCCTAATTATTCTTAATTTGGTCATCGACTTCACTGGCACTGAAACATTGATGAAACATCAAAATTGAGATTATAACCAGTGTAAGATGGTTTGTTGGTTTAATACAGTCTCCAAGCCTGGCCAAGCTATTGTTTAGCTGGTTTAAGACATTTATTAGACTAGAATGTTAAAGTGTTTAAAGCAAAAACACAAATTACTCATTTGTTTTTTTGTAATTAAAAAAAATGGGAGTTTTAAACCAATGTAAGGTGGATTGTTGCCTTACAATCTGGTTTAACCAACCACTTAACCAGCCTAAGTTGCTAAATAAGTTTTTTCGGTTTGGTTTTTTACACTAGCAATTAGAAGTGAGTTTTAAACCAGTTTAAGAGGTTTTGCTGGATGGTTAAACCTGGTATCCCAATCTGGCCAAACTGATGTTTACCAGGTTTGCTAAAGACATTTTTCAGCAAAGAAAACAAATTATTCTTTGTTTGAGATGATGGATAGTTGGTTTAAAATGGACTCCTATGCTGGTCAAGCTGGTTTTTTACTTGTTTAGCTAAGCCCGACCAGTTGAAAAAAATCCAAAACTCTCTAAAACCAAACCGGACTGGGAGGCTAGCTTAGACCATAAATGCAGCTTAAGATGGTTTGATGAAATCATTGAAGAAATTTTTTAAACGGTTTTGGAAAAAGTCAAAGACATTTAGTTTTCAACCACACTCTTCAACACTCAACCTGGATTTAACACCCAAAGGATGCTGATAACCATCAAGGGATTAGTTTAAATTTAACCATTGTACTTGTTAACCGTTTTGTACAATCCCGGATGAGTGATGTCCATCCGGTTCCTCCCTCCTGCCGATGAATGGAACAATCCGTGCAGTGGGAGGGCTTTTGTGGGGAAGACGACTGTGAATGCTCGGCTGGATAGTGAGAGCTTCACTGGAGGAGAGAGAGGATGGACAAAAGTGTGTTGTGAAAAGAGCTCCGTCTTTCTGACAGGCCCAGCATGCCGTATAGGCCTAGCTCCAGATGGTGATGTCCCGTCTGCCGGCTGGGGGGCTCTGGACTCGTTCTATATGGCTGTCAGCTGGGCTTTTCCTCCCCCTGCCTGGGCCCAGTGATTTCATCCTACAGCGTTTCAGTAATAAGATAATTCACACAGTACTCCACATGCTGCTCTCACATCAGCATCACCATCCAACACAGACATGAAGCCAAACGGTCTTCCCATTGGAAGCATGGGAGACTCTCACAACAAAGTCTAATCTGGTCAGGGTGATGTCTGGACCTCTTTGGTCTGTCAAAACATGCCACCACTGAAGAGGTGAAGTAGGATCCAAAATCTACTTGTTTTCCATGTAGCTGATTCTGGTGGTAAATCCAAAGAGACCTCCCAAAAACAGCGCATGGGAACAGGGACTAATTGATTTAGTTCAGCAACAAAATCTTCAAATATTTTAAATGTGCAACCCATAAAGAATATAAATCTTTTTGATAGAAGGATAGCAACAAACCAATAATGATTCAATAAAAAATTATGATCTTTTGGCCTTTTATATAATGTCTGTACACTGACCCTGCTCACACCTGGTATTTTTTTCTCTCCTGGTTCAAAGTTATAGTGGTGCGTGGGTGTTTTTTTCATGTCCTGACCTACTTTGCTAGGACATTGGTGGAAGGGCACATCAAAGACAAGGATCTCCCCAAAGACCTAAGGTTACGTGGAAGCTGAACTGGCACAGGCCGCTACAGCCTGGTCAAGTCACTGAAGCAGAAAGACACACACACGCCATTAAAGGAACAGGTCAAACAAAAAAATGAAAATTCTTTCATCATTTACTCACCATCATTTCATTCCAAACCCAAACGTCTGTGGAAGACAACATTTGAATATGTTTTGTTTGTTTTTACCAATGCAATTAAGTATCCAAAGTACATGTCACAATATTCAAAATCTACTGAAGAAACACATTTGAGCTTTGTTTGAAATAATGATCATAACTGAAGAAATTCTGACATCTGCTATAGTGGTTAATCCAATGTACAAAACCATTCGTTCATGAATTAAGTGTCTATTTGACACCTAAAATAGACGTATTGCAGATGAGCAAACAACCTAAATAATAAGTCTTGCAGATGTAAATGCAGATGTCAAATAGACGTTTCCTAGATGTTTGTGTGCTTTCTAGAGTATGGCTTTGCAGCAACTTTAGGGCGAGTAAAATCTATTTTGGCATGAGCTATCATTAAAAAAACACAAATGTGCACAATGACTCCCCTCACACACTAATAAAAAAACAAGATGACATAAAATATAAAACTCAGGTTTGAGCTATATGCCTGATAACACACACATACACACATGCACAAATATGTACAAATGAAGTGAAACTGAAGCTTTAGTGATTTCAAGTGTGGCCAAACACGCACAGAATGGACAGCTCAGAAATCCTCAGGATATGAAAGATATTGTTTTTGTGACCTCTGGGTTGTGTCGTTGAAGAGACACCAAATAAAAAACCATACAAGTCTTACAGAGACAGAGCGGGGGAAAAATATAATAAACTCTCATATCCTGTGTAACATGCCTGTAAAACACTGTACAACATCAGAGCAGTTAATACAGAGAGAGGTTTTAATATATAGAGTGAAAGAGACATGTGGCGGGCAGGCTGTATATCATACTGAAAGGGAGAGAGAGGGGAACTATTGTTAAGAGTGACTTAAAGGAAATTACAATGTTGAGGACTGAGAGAAAGAGAGATTGAGAGAGGAAAGTTGAAACTGAGGAATAAAGAGCAGAGGCAGCTGGAATGAATGACACAGATAAGGAGAATGAAATAAGATATACTGTCGAGTTGTCAGAGGAAACATTAAATGTATGTGCGAGAAGACCAAACACACCACAAGGAAAGAAAGAAAGAGACTACAATATTGCAATTGAAGGAAAATTACACCAGTGGCGTGAAAAGAATAAAGACGGAGAGAGGTAAAGAGAGTGCAGAGCCCTTGACAGTGTTAACTATAGACTTTCACTTACAACCACGTTTCTCCAAGGCCCGAGCCGATTCTGTACTGAGTAAAGCGCTTCATATCTTACTGTCACTCTTCGGTCTGATATACAGTGAAAACCGGGGCAACTTTAACACACTAAATTTCTTCAATCATAAAAATCACTCGACACATGATCAGTAGTTATCTCTCTGCCTGAGGAAAAAGTGTAAACGTTTGACTTTGTGAAGTAAAATCTTTAATAAAAAAAACTGTTTTTGAGGCATAAAAGTGATTTTTTTGGACATTGAATATCTATTTTAGCTCCAGGTTCCTGGTTAAAAATAAACATGAATGACAGATGCTAGCACTGTCAGCTAGCGTGCAAAATATTTGTTTTGGTTTTAATGCTTTAAATAATTAAAGCACTAGTCATGAAATACTAATTGTTAGAACTTTGGAAACTTATAAAAATTAATCAGTTTCTTGATCAGATGCTATAATGGCATCGGCTCAAACTGTCCTCTTCAGGTCAAATTACCATTGCAGAGTACCATTCTGAAGAGAAACAGAGTATGCTAATTTAATTTGACGTGTTGTTATTCAAATAGATAACTATAAAGATCTAATTAAAAAGCACAGGCGTTTTAAGACAGACATGGCAATCATCAAATCAGCTGCTTAGATTTGTTACATCGTTAGCATTAGCAGTTAGCACTTATAGCAGATTAATGCACTTTTGTAGGCAACTTTCAAAAGTAAAAGTTAATCAATGATGCCACAAATTATAGCCTAAAAATAAAATCTATGAACTATTTGTGTTATTTCCAATCACTGTAAAATAAAATAAATACAATTCTGTATATGATGTAGTGGTGCCATTGGCTAACTACTGTAAAATAAAATAATTTAATAATACAACAACTGTACTGTGCGTGTTGTTGTGGTGCCATCGGTGATTTAGTGTTATAAAGTTAATTAATAAAAATAGAAAATAATTAAATAAAAATAACTGTGTTCTGGTGCCATCAGCCAATGTAGTGCTCAAAACAGAATTAGAAAAACAATTAAAAATAAATAAATCATTTTTTTTTTTTAAATGTAATGCATCGTTATTATTGTGCCTTTGGACAACTACTGTTGTAAAAATGTAAAAAAAAAAAACATAATAATAATAATACTTACAATAACTGTACTATGCATTTTAAGGTGGTTCTGGGGTTGATTAACCCAACAAGCAACTGCCATTGTGATGAATGGGAATGCTAACAGACAGCTCTCTCCAGGTACAACTTCTTGGTTACCAACACAACAAAAGCAAGATGGCATGTTAAGTATTTTCCGAGGGATTGCTATCTGTACAATTAACTATATTTCTGGCCTTATTAACTCACTCATTTATTTATTTATACCATCCCCCCTCGTTCTGTCTCGCTTTTGCAGTTGTTTCTTCTCTCCCTGAGGAGCTTTGCTAAACGCTGTCGCCACAGCGACCTGATGGAACATCGCCATAAAGCCAAACTACACTCCCACCCTCTTCTCACACTCTCACTCCCTCTCTCTCATAAAAAATACCGCACAAACAACAGTTTTCAAGAGGTAGGAGCTCAGCTGCAGGGACGCAGTAAGAGGTGGCACACAGGGAGAGAAAGACTGCGAGAAAGGGAAAGACAGGGCACTTTTGAGGAAGAAATGCAGTCCCAGCAGCCATTATAGAGAGAGCACCTGCAGTCTCAAAGTACCATCCAATAAAATGGCCCCATGTGGTCTGATGACACATAAGGCTTGCTCTGCTCAGAGAATATGGAGCTCACACAGTAGGGAGGACAAAAAAAAAAAAAGAGAGACATCACTCATTTCCATAGTGCATCACAGGAACTAAATCTAACAGCAGACTGCATTCAAAGTTTGGTTCATAAGTAATTTTAGTCTTAAGTGTTCTATATGTACTTTATACATATAAAATGAGCACTGAAGAAGAAATGTGCTAAAATACTTTTACAATTTTATGTGCAGTGGACTTTTGGTCTGTTTTTGAGAGAGGCCTGGCATAGCAACAGATGCTCAACCAATCGTGTTTAGCCAGCCAGTGATTAATGGACATGTCATATTTTAAATGATCATTATAGTCAATATATAATTATCATATAAGTATTTTTAATAAAAAAAATAATAATCATTTCACAATTCATTTTGGTGCAACTACAGAATCAGAAACTAACCTTTAAAGGACACTTTCAGCCATAAGTGTTCCAAATGTACTTTGTACTTTCATAGGAATTCAGCACTGAACTAGAAATGTGGTAAAATACCTTCTTCTTTTCCAGTTTACAGTGCAGATACCTTGAAAAAGTAAGAGGCTTGTTTGTGGGCATGGCCTGACATAGCAACAGTAGTTTAACCAATGGCATGAGTTTAAGGTGGGACTATCTGTTTAACCAGCCAATGGCAGATGGTTTTCATTATAATTTTTTTAAATTATTTTTGCTGCCAATAGGGGCTTAGAAACTAGATGCCTCATTTTAAAAGAGTGATTGTTTATTGTGTAGAGAGCTTGAAAAGTAAGCATGATCTGTTTGTAGGTGTGGCCAATCAAATTAGCTCAGGGTGGGACTATCTTTTTTAGCCAGCCAATGGTAGACTGGTGGAATTCTTATTATTATAATAAATCTTTTTGGTGCCATAATAATCCACAGAAACTACACACATCAACGATTTACACATGCACGACGTTCACAAATCAAAATCCAATTTAATAAGAAATGTTACTGCCTATTTTCATTCATATTTTCAAGTAAATTTCTTTTTTTTTAACATTTCTACATGTTACATTTCAGATATATCATAATGTTTTTACACTCCATTACCATGTGTCCTTGCTAACTTGATACACCGGTAATTTTACTGACAAGGAAAATGCACCGCTGTAGCATTTTAACCAACCTGGTTTAGCAATTATTCTTGCAATTATGGTTTATAGTCTAAAGTTTTGCATTGAACTCACAGTTCTTCTTAACAAACAAAGTCAGACATGCACAGACATGAAAAACCAGCCCCATTGGCTACCAAATTGGTTAAAGTCTATATAAGTCTTTATCATTCTCCCTGGCAAAGTTTCTCCTTTTTTTAGCCGCTCTCCTTTCTATCCAGCCCTTTCAGAAAGCCTGGGAGCTCACCCACATGTTTCAGGTCTCAGAAGGGTCTCTCGGGGAGGGTTGATGGGCATGTCTGAGTGTGTGAGCACACGGAAGGGAGGGGGGTCAGCGGCATAAAAGCCCTTTTCTTCTCCTCCTCCTCGCCTTTTTCTTTCGGATGAGAGACAAGGGGTTGCCAAGGCGATGAGGTTGGTGGTTCTCCCACTGCGTGGTCTGGGAAGAGCAGCAGCTTGTTCTGACATTTACTGAGGGCGTTCACGCCAGACAACCTTCAGAAAGAGAGAAAAAGAGAGCGAGAAGAAAAGGAGGGGGTCTGCACCTGTAACATCAGGAGAGCGCTGCTTCCTTCTGTTGGGAGACAGCTGTGAGCTTTCCCTTCATCTGGCTCTTTTTCGACGTCTGCGCGATCCTTTTCCCTGTCCTCGGTTTGTCTGCGAAGCGCTTTCATTCACTCATTCTGTCGGTTAGCAGAAAGTCAGCCAAGTCAAAACACTGCCTTGTTCTCGCTTTAGCTCTTTCGCGGTTTCTCATCTTCGCTCTCTTTCAGGCCCCCTCACGTTCTGTCAGTCTCACATCCGTCTGTAGATCTTCACGTTATTTAAACCCCGGGGAGCCGATCCGGTGCGGTGTCAACAGCTCACTGGCCGTCATTCAGACAATTCACTATAAAGGCGTTCGCTCAACTCGCACTACATGAATAGCGCCGTTTTATAGACTGCTACAAGTGTGTTTGAAGGAACCCGGTAAGGGAGGTCATATCATGATTGAGAATAACAGGCTACTTTTATCTCTCTCGTGCTGGAAGTGGAAAAAAGGTCTTTTTATTCAGTTTTTTTTTTACACAGTAGAACTAGAGGGCTGTGAGTGTCATAAAAACACTTCATATTTCCCCTAAAAATCTAAATTTTATTTTGTCCCTATTTTGAGCTTTCCGATAATGCAACTGACACATTCAAGGCCCAAAACGGTAGTAAGGATACGGTTAAAATAATCTGTGTGGCATCAGTGGTTAACCTTAATTTTATGAAGCTACGAGAACACTTTTTGAACACAACAAACGTGAACAATTCCTTTAATCTTTGCATACATATGTATGTGTGCGCATGTATGTGTGTGTTTGTGAACCAGGTGAGTTTTTGATTTTGAAGGCGCATACTTTCACAATAAAAATAAAATAAACAGTTAAATGCTGTTTCCGTTCATCAAGAAATCAGCCATGGTAATTATTGTTAACTCAAACTACATAAAACATTTTTGTTAACTGAAATGCATTTCAGAAAAATACACATTTAATGAAAATGAGAAATATCGCCTAAGCAACTAATTAACAATCAAAAACCAACATTTCTACAAACTGAGCTTACATTTAAATGAAAACAAAAAATATAAAAGCAGCACAAATGTATTCAACTTTAATTAGAACTAATGTTTTTTGAGAACCATATCAGCATTCATCAAATTCATCAAAACCATACAATCTAGATGTGTTCTTGACAGGAAAAACGGGGAAAATCTGATTTTGTTAGACATGAAAGATTCAGATTGCCATGTATAAAACATGAACATTTTTTATGGAAACCCTGCAGTACATGATGAATAGCAATCATTCTTGTGAAGCATACATGTTAAATGTACTCGACAGGTTGAAGGTTGTTCCAAATTCATTTAAAATACAGTAACTTTTCTTTACTGTAATGGGTTGCAAAAAGTGAGATCAAGTTCATTATATCATCAAGCAGCAAAAGCCTATAAGCAGAATATTGTACAGTTTGACTAAGAGACCTTTTGCGGTGCTGAATGCCAAAAAAGAAATACGTGTAGAATAGAAATGCATTATTCTATGGTATGTTTCTCTTTTTTTCACAAGTTTTCAAGCATTGAGACAGAAAGAGGCTACACCAGCCTCCCCTAAGCAGCATCACAAAAGTGCCATAAAAAAAGAGGCCTGTGACGAGGGAAGTCGAAGGAAATCACAACGCGACACAACGGCGCTATCACACTGTATTCAAAAGAAATCTGTGTTTGCAGTTGAAAGGAGCCAGACGCATCTCTCAGGCCCTCATATCAGCCAGTGCAAACCGCAGAGGAAGTGCAGCAAGAAAATGCATTGCAATGCTGCCGCACAGTCCATTCTGCACAATCGATTCAGTAGCACCAAAAACATCTTTATTCTTCTTTTCATATGTCTTCTGAAATAATAAAATGCTTTGTGTGTGTGAGGATGTGATGTCTGGGGAGCACTCAACACAAAGTGACACACACATTCTTTTGGGCTGATATCAGAGATATGGAGCACCGCTCATTAAATGGGCAGTATTCTGCACGCTTAGTCCATATGTGGTTCTTTATGAACTTGAGAGGAAGGATATGCTAATAGGGGGATTTTATGAGGAGAGAGTGAGAGAGAAAGCGATTGAGAGAGTGATTAAGAGAGAGGATGAGGGGAGAGTTTTAAGTACACAACTTCACCAGCATTTGCAAATGAGCCTTGTGTTTTTTTCCCCCCTTCACTCTCTCACCACAGCCATCAACAGTGCTCCGATCTCCGTTCGCAGTCTGTGATTACTAAGGGAGCGGAATGAAGATGAGGACGTTTAAAGGAATGCAAATGCTCTCTGTGACGGCCTCCTACCATTTCAGCCATTCTGCAAAATTCAACTGTACAACCACATCCATATTCCTGCAAAAACTCCAAGCTGAAAACAAACACAGCTTCAAACCAGGGTTTAAGGAGGCCTCCTGACCTTGTTAAACTTGTCTTCATGCTGGAGAACCAGCCAACAGACCAGACTGACTAGAGCTTTTCTTAAAAGCATTGTAAGCCTAAGTGGATTGTAGCTCCATTGGTAGCAATGTATCTACGTTGGGGTCTATGTTCTTAGGCTTGCAATGCTTTTAGAGAAATACAGCCATGGGAGCAATTATAAGGTAGAGTACAACCTAAAATGAAAGTTTACTCACCCTTATGCTGTTCCAACACTGAGAGAAATTTGCTGTAGAAAACATTTTCTCTCATAAGTCACTAGTAATTAAAAAAAAAGTATAACAATAGTGAATTGGCTAATACACCGGATTAAATGTAGAATTTTAAAGTAGAAATCCAATACGAAAAATCTATATTAGTTTTGTTAGTCTTCTGCAAAACATTAAAGAACATATCTGAATGAGAAATGTTGGTAACCAAACAGGTATCATTTCTGTTGACATTTATTGTATGTAAAAACAACAGAAGTCAACAGGAAGTGCTGCCGGACCTTTCATATTTGGATGGTTTAAGATCTTTTTTGTTTAGCATGGCTTTAAAAGCTTATACCTTTCCAAAAAAACCTAAAAAAACAAAAGTGTAATATTTGTATCATAAGATAACCTGCTATCCTTTTGGGTCAGTCATAGCTGCTTTAAATTGGTCTAGATGTTCAGACGTTCAGCCATATAGGCTCCCAGCATGTAAGACTAGCAAAACCAAAACCAGCAGACTAGACCAGAGTGATACTAACCTTTGTCTTCCCATTTAAACATTAAACCAAATCCATATTCAAATAGAAACTCTATACTGGAAGAATCTGCTTTTCCCAGAATAAAAGTCTCCCAGAATAGTTAAGCTTTTCTTCAAGTTGGGGAAGCGCCCAAAACCCACTAAAACTAACCCATAGTCTAGACTAGGGTTTCTCAAATCTTATCCTGAAGGTTCAATGCACTGCAGAGTTTAGCTCCAACCCTGATAAAACTCACCTTCCTGTGATTTTCGAATGACTCTTAAGACACGGATTAGCATGCTCAGGGGCCTGTACCATGATGGTGGCTAAACAAACTCAGAGTTACAGGATTAGTTTTGGGTTGACAAATCCAAACCG
>JAUCMT010000028.1:15947889-15971082 GCA_032357475.1 Enteromius thamalakanensis
AGCCAACCTTCAATTTTGAAAATTCCCAGTTTATTCCCATAAATTCCCGTTAATTCCCATGGAAAGTTTCCATCTTTGAAAATTCCGGGAATTTTGCAACCCTAAGTGAAATGCATGATATTCACAATAATAGGTGGAATGCATGAGATGTCTGGCATAGGTAAAGGCACAGAGAGTTATTGCTGCGTAGCAGTACTTAGAGTTATGGTTGACACAGATCAAGGCTGTACTCAATAACACAATTATAGTAAGAGCTGCTGTAATGTCCCCATATGGTTGATGTAAAGAGAGGGGAACTTTGACCGTAGCAGACTGCGCACCGCTCAGAACTAAACTCTGAACTGATGCATGTTTTTAATGATGGAAATATGCTGGCCGTGCAAAGTGGAGAAACCGAATGAAGTGTTTTAAGTCAACATGAAATGAAATTTGCTTCTCGAATGTGACCTTTCTAAATAAAACATGGCATCCGGTGACCACTGGAAAACTTCAGTCTATGAAAAAAGATAAGAAAATAAACTAGTTGCCAAGGCAACGTTTAGCATTATCATTGAGTTAAATGAAGTACTAAATAACTAAAACTAAATCAAACAAAAATAATACAAACTTTTTTTAGTTTTATTAATAAAATGAATCTTATAAAAGTGACACATCTAAACAAATCACTTTTTAAATCTTAGGTAAAACAATCTTTTTTAAACACTCTAACAGTACATCAATGGTACTAAAGTAACACTAATATATTATATAATAGATTGGATGGAAGTGGTGAAGTAAAAAAGAATGGTTATGTCACAAAATAGAGAAAGTTATTTCAGAGATGGAGCAAATTAATTACATTTTGATGAAAGAAAGAGTCAATTTTCACTTCATGCTGACAACAGAATTCTACACACTTCATACTGGTTGATAAACCGAGACATTTGAAACTCAAGACTGACATTATTATAGGTCCAAGACTAATAATAGCATATATCCTGTGACATCAGGATGAAACAGACATAAAGCAGCTCTGATTTATACATTTAGAAGGAATGCTGACCTTTAAGTGATACAATATTTACTTAAGGGATGTAAAGGAGACCATTTTAAGAGTGATGGAAAGACATTTTAACCTTTGCGCGACAGCACAATAACAGTCTGTCCACATCAGCAAGGAAATGTTCTCCATGGTGGGAATGCCATTTTAGTTTGTCTTCAAGACAAACGCCCAGGAAGCTGCGTTTGTTGTCTTCTGCCAGAGCGAGATCAGAATCGACTTTTTAGCGCCTTGTCAAATTAAACCGTAATCTCACGACAATATACTTGTTTCAGCCCGACTTTGCATCAGCCTTGCAAATTAGGCAGGAGGGGAAAAGCTTTGATGTTAATTCCAGCCTCGCGTCCTCGTCGACGCTGACGTTTCTTTTCTAATTGACCCCGGGTCAAATGGGCCTGAGATAATATTTTGTTAAAATATTCTCATTTCCTGGGGAGAAGCATTACCATATAACTTCACCTCATGCTTTATTTATGACTTTTGTTGTGGTCCAACACCAATGATGATTTTCTTCAATGAAGCTCGGAAAGCGGAGTTCCAGATGTCAAAAAAAGACTTTATTAGACAAAGAAACAAAGCCGAGATGACAGCCGCTGATTCTGAAAACTCTGGAAGTCATAGGGTCATCTAAGTTCTCTGGAAACCACCAGCACTGCCCATTCGCTAAGCCTTCAAACTTTTAATGTATATTAGGACATCCAGTATTGGAATAACTCAACATATTAATTAGTATATTGATTACCATACATCCTATTTTAAATAAATAGAGTAAATAACATAGCATAAAGTAAAAGAACACAACATATTCTTTACAATTACCATGCAAACCACATCTTAACTGTCTCCTCTCCCCCAACACAAAACAGTTTAGTAAATATCAAACTGTATTCATTATTAATACATCTAGTCTAAAAACCCCTCTTATATGTGCATGAATTATTTAAGTATTCACGGGCTTAGGGTGGGTTATTGCACCCTCAGTGTGCGGTTACAACATAAATGACTGTATATTCTTAGTGGCTACTAAGGAGATATATCAACATGGACTGCTTTCAAACAATGAAAGTAGCTGTTAATTTACACGTCTGGCTCACACCCTGTCAAGACTTGGTAAACTTCACGCAGTAGTTGTTGGTGTTTACTTTGCTCTCTCAGCAGGTGTGAGCCCCTGTTGTTTAAAGATCATCTATTGCCCCTTTTCTCAACCTCGTTTCTTTCAACTCCCAGGAATCCCATCATCTGCGCCTCCAGCAAGCTGTTTCTCTCATCAGCATGTGTTTGTGAGCGGCAGTCTCGCATTTGATCCCCTCACCGATAATAAATCTTAACGGGGTGGAGACCAAAACCATCCGCATGGCTTTACAGCTCTCCTCTCTTTGACTCGATTTCTAAAAGGTGCGTGTTTTTCGTTAGAAATTACAAGGTGGGATTTTAAGAGACACTGTGAATCAACAAGTTGGCCTGCAATCGGTGCGCATGTAATCATTTCCAAAGCAGCGTGAAAGTATAAAACATTAGGCCTCGTACCTTTTAACCAGTATATAGTTGATTTCACTGCTATCCCAATCAACTCACCGGATCCATTGAAAGCGGAAATTAATGGCAACAAATGAAACACCGCCTCTAACCTCCGATGCAGGAATGATTCTTTGAGTGTTGAGAATGAATCTGTTCACACAAGAGATCCGAACGATTCGCTGTGTCCGAATCACACATTCACTACTCATCAGCCAACAACATTTCAAAAGCATTTACATGTAATAACATGAACTTAGAGTATTAAAAATAAACAGTTTTTATGGTAAACGCATTAAATAAATGGGTGTTTATTCATGATATTCACTATCGGTTGAAAACACCACGCGCTCGTCGTGTCGTCCTTTTTACGTACTTTATCTACGTTATATAAAGAGGTATTTATTACTCTAAAACTACTCTTGTAAGTAACGTGTTATTTTTAATGGCGTTTATTTTTGCATTTATTTCAGTGGAATTTTTTGTTTGCTTGCTAGACAAAGAAAAACAAAGGCGTGATCGACACGTCAATAAAAGGCCCCCTTGGGTTCTTTCTCCTGCAGTTTATTTGGCTATTTGCAGCTGACTCGTGTGTTTAACCAACCACTGTAACCAAAAAGCACGTAAGTATTTTCGTTTTGAGACCATTCAACCAGCACTGGTTACATCTATTTTACCTTGGAAAATAAAACTATTTTAATATATTTGCTTATAATTAACAATTAAGTTTATCTTTAATTAATCTTGAAAACCTTCCATGCTGTGCGTGTCTATTTATAAGTGGCAAGTAGACTGTATCCAACAATACACTGATAAATAACATTTATTGGTATCAATGCAATCACGAGTCAAAGAAACTCCATTAAGACCATCTTGTCCGCAGATTCTATTTGCTGCGGGACACACCTGTTTACTTTCCCCAGCAGTTTATTCATTCAACGGCGCGCATAACCAAGCACCCCCTGTTGTTTAAGGACCAAACACTCCAACTGCTATCTCCCCCCTATAGTTTAAACCCTTAACCAATCGCAGGACCCGGGGGGCGTATGCCATCGGCAGTCCCTATGGACTGAGAATTACTTCATTCTCAAACTCGATGTTCCCCAGTGGGAAAAAAGCGCCTGTTTTATTCATCGAGCCAACATCCAGTCAGTAGTACGACAGTCAGCGTAGTTCGTATCCTCGTCTTGCCGCTGCATTACAAGAGAGCGAGGAACGAGCAGAGCAGCACGGAGGGAACTGTGCGCAAGAGGAGGCGTTTACGTGCGCTATAGAGCTTGTGGTGCTGAAACGCGCTCAGTTGCACCGGCGAGCGGAGCCCCGCTGATCAGGAGATTTTTCTATCACCCCTATACGGAGGATTTACTCCACATACTCGGATTGATTCAAGACCTGCGCACTGAAGCAACTACATTTGAACTAAATTTTGTTGGGAAATATCAATTGAACACGGGAACGATCGGGAGAAAGTTCTAAACTTTAAAGAGACAACCCGCGTTGATGCTTAGACTGTGTTCAGATGGCAGTAAAGACATCCAGCTCTCAGAGCTGAGGTTAACATAATCTGCTGTGTTTTACCTTTTTTTACTCAATTCAAGAGGTGGGCGAGGACCAGCTTCGACATTCAGTACAGCCGGAGCTTCCGAGCGCACACTTTCAGTCAGACAAGTGTTGAAGACTCCGGAAAGATGTTGACGTTTTACATCGCATTGTGCCTTTTAGGAACAGGTAAGACGTTTTGTTTTAGTTCAGTAACTATTCGGATGCTAGAATCGGATGTTTGTGCGCTACTTAACGCTGCGTCAACCTAATCATAATACGATTACCGATCGTTCAGCGGGCTCCGTTATGAAGTTAACGCAGTGGCTTTTAGGTGTGTCATAATTGCATTTTGTGACATATGAGGTCCTAGTGAGATCCTGTCGATATATTGGGCGAGTGGGATTGCGCCAAATGCAAACAAGGCTTATTTGGAAATTAAACTTGTCCAATACAGGCGTGTACTCCAGCATAATGCAGCTGCTGCTGATGTACTGCTCACCGTACCCCTACAGAAAAGTACTGTGGCAGTGCCGACCGAGGTACAGTCAGTCATGGTATCAATTTATGTATTTGCATACTTTTGCAAGCCAATAAATGATGGTACATGTCCGATACACAATTGCCATAGTTTTTAATTTTATTTTGGCATTTAATTAATTTATGTCGGTAATCATTTGTGTGGGTTTTAAGAAATAGCCCCGAAGAAAGAAAACCTGACCGCTATGTGGTGTGTGTAACTTTGTTGTTGTTGTTTGATTCAATCACGAGAGCATCAGTGCATGGAACAAGTGGCTGCGTTTCTGACTGATCATGCACTATATCCTTACTGGTCTGGAGTCTATAGCCTAGTGTACTTCAGGATGTTGTCCAGTGCCCCATTTAATGATTTCATTCAAACAGTAGACTTAGTTAGAGGAAAAGTTGATGAAAGAATGAACCAGGTGTGACTGTGATAATGGCTATCAGCTAACACACTTCTGAGCGTTTGGAAAAGTGTGTTAAAAGCCCTAGAGGTCTCATGCATAGATGTCACGATCACAGTCTCCAAAACAGAAGAAACACCTCTTAATAATTTCACAGCCAATGCCATCAGGAAGGCACAATCTCCTCTCTCAAACGGAATAATTTAACAGCATTAAATAAATATAAATGGTGCCGGGCAGAGGTGCGACATTTCTCTTTGGGAGTCGGGAATGCGCGCGATCTGAAAGATTATGCTCGTCGCAGTGTTGATTTATTCATTATTTTGTACTTTATGTAGTAGTGGCCGCGGGCATCTCTCGCTATCCTGATGTGTTGCGAGTATGAATGAGCTGGCTATCGCTTGCTGCACTCAGTGCGCTGCCTCTTTGTTTCTGACAGAGACTGCGGAGAAGGGTTGGGAGCGGGAAACTGTTTCCACATCGCAATCGAATGATATTTATGTATTTAGAGGATTCCATTAAAGATTCTCGAACGTGCGTTTTCACGCCGACGCGGACGGAACAGCGTACTAAAGCCTACTCGGACAGTGTGCAGTCCGAACAAATGACTCTCATGAACAGGTTCTTTTTAGCGACTCTTAAACATAAAACGAGATCAATGTAGTCCGGTTCCTTACAGAACGAGTCTTACAGGTCTGTTTTAGTGGCATTCACCGCAAAAGCACAGCATGATTTCCGAACGAACGACTCGTATGAGTCGACTCTTTTTTGTGAATGACCAAAAAAATCGGCGTGACTGTTGTTGTTCAATTTCAGAGCAAATGACTCTTGTGAGCCGGTTCTTTATAGTGAATCAAAACCAGCGCTGGCGGATACTGAATCAATCTGACTAAACTATTATTTTTCTACTCAAAATGGAGCAAAAACTGTTGTGTGTGTTATGTTCAGATATAGCTATGTAACCATTAAATTACTTTTAGGTTAAGATGTCAACTGTCAAACATTGATGACTGTCATTAAAATGCATTTATTTTCAACTATCACTTTATTTTCTATGAGTTGCTAAACGGAGTAAGGTTTAAATCTGGAATTATTTGACAGTGCAATAAGTGCAACCTTGTATTTCCTAGAAAGAACGTAAACTAGTTATTCTCGTCATTACTGCAGAATGACATTGTGCAAAGTGAAAAGAGTGTAAACTTGTTATTTGCACAACAACATGCAATTTGAATTCTTTTCAAACATGCAAACATATAGGAAATATGTCGCTCTTTGCACAGTGTGTGAGGATTGTACTCTTTGTACACTCCTAAGTAGTTGTCGGGCCCTGTATCCAAATTTGCGCTGTTTATTTCGCACCAAAGGCGGTGCTACATTTTACATATTCTGTATGCTTTGAGAGAGGTTGATTCATTTGCGGAGTAGTACAGCATCCTCGAGCCTGTCCTATTTTTACCGTGCGTCTGTTGTTTCCACGCCTTTTAACAAATATTTTATTCATTGGGTGTATTATTAACGCCGGCTTTGATTCAGCTCTAGATAAAGGCTTCAAAATCCCCCGGCCCCCTCAGATCCAAAAGTGTTTCTTCTCCCAATTAACGGCGTAACCGCAAGCGAGGCAAAGCGCTTTCGGTCGGCGCTCCAGTAAACGAATTAAAAACAAATGTTTATTGGCGGTTAAGCTGCGCTTTCTGTCTGTCTCTTTGATAAATGAGGCTGCCGTATTGACACGGATGGAGGCAGTAATTAAATTTAAATGTTGAATCTAAATGCCTAGCACCATCACAAACTAAGAGGGAAAATATAGGCGGAAATATTAATAAAATGCTTGCCTGGTTCGTAAATAGGTTCTAAATTAGTAATAATCATAGCATATGAGTAGAGTGTGCTTCAGTCAAGCACAATAACAGAGGTTTATCTGAGGATATTGCTAGCAATTGTTCTTTATGACAGCTATTTGTTGACTATTGGCTTTTATGTGAACTTTCTAACTCACTTCATTGGAAAATATTTGTTGACTACTGAGCTTTTCATGTGGACTTTGTAACTCATTTAGGGGTAAACTATGACCCTGGTTGCACTCTAGATGTTTTTCTCATTATTAAGTGGGTGCGTAAGTAAGACAGAAGGAGGGGGGAGAGGGAAGAATAGGATGTAGCAGAGCAATTCTTTGACAGACTGGTGGCAGCTGCTTTGGGAGGAGCAGAGAGGCTCCCGGACGGCCTGAACCACTCATCTCACCTGACATCTATACAAGCAGCACGCCACACTCTGAAAAACCACCACCAGCTCCCTCTCTGAATAATGGCTCGGAGATAGATAGTGCAGAGAGAGAGATTGTCCTGGTTCACATAAACACGCAGCTTCCTTACACACTCACCCAGACATATACACACCCGAACGTAGGTGCAAACACACATCTCCTTTATCTCTTGGTCTCCCTCTTGTTTGTCTTCTCTGTCTTTCTTTCTCTCACTCCCTCCCTCTCTCGCACACACATGATTTCAGAGTGTCTGACAAGACGAAGGCTCAGAACTTGTAGCAAAGAGCAGGGTTTGAAGCAGAGAACATGACAGAGTCTTGAAGAGACCAGCCCCTAGTGCCAGATATTCATGTGCATTCCCTTACCAAAGCTCCGCCGCTTCTTTCTCCCAGCCATAATTTGCTTTCTCGGAATGTCCCTCAGTGTCCCACTGGAATTCTGTTGCACTGCGCCATCGGTATTCCAAGTAATCTCCAGCACTGGGCTTTTTTTTTTTTTTTTAAACCTTTGGCATGGCAAGTCCCATAAGGCAGCGTTCAAAGGAAGCGTGTTAAGATCATAAGACTTTCGCCTACTGCTTCCTTCCTCTCTAGTCCTTTTCCCTTGTAAAGAGCAAAGGAAATACATAGCTGACTAATCCTTTGTGCATTTTTATTGGAATATTTTATCACTTTGTTTCCTAACACGCTTTCTTTCACATACATAATTTCGTAGCTGCTTTGCAGTGTTGAGCATCAGTTTCAGCAAGGTGGACGATTGAATATATTAAGTATGCATCAAGGCATTAAATATAATAGATTCAAATCAGCACATATGCATTTTTTGCTGTCCGTGGTAGCCCACAGTCGATTCATAAATATCACTTTGTTTTTATACAAATATAATGATTAATATATCATTAATTACTTTCTTGGTTAAGCCTAAGGCTCACTCAAATTTGCTTTAGACCATTAGGCACCATAATGGTGGCTGGGAAGCCTGTCTGAAACCAGTTCCTTTAGTTGGTGCCTTCAACTGCTGTCTGTTAAGTAATTGACTGACTGGGCAGCAGGGCTGCTGGCTTCGGTTTCAGACTCAGCCACACACATGTAAACACTCCAACAAACAGCTTTGCGGATCTGCAGACTTGATGTCTTAGCTGGCTCCATTAGAGGGACAGATAGTTTGACCCGCACACGGGGCCTCCCATTAGTGGTGAGGACTGCTGGGCACTGAGATTGAGTGGGGTTGTATGGTGGTATTTCTGGCCATGTGGCTCTCTGGGTTGTTTTAGGCTCTTTCTGTATTATGCATGAGCTGGATGTCTTAGGAGACCGTATTAGGATTGGAAATGGCAGTTTTTATGTATGTGTGTGTACTGCTAAGAGGCTTAATGTAAAGGTGTGTAATATGAGGTCATGTGTCCACTGCAATAATCGGAAAATAAGACCATAAAATGTTGGCATAATAATACAGAGAATTAGTGTCATTCTTTCTCCTTTTCCCTTTTTTTGTGGAAGCAAGATAAATGCAAAAATAATACATAGTCGCTCTGTAACATACAAAGCCACAATTATACGATGCAAGTGACAACTGATAGATATATAGTTGAAAATGTGAAATCCCACTGCCTTCTTTAAACTGTGAGGGAAAAGCGGGCTTCCATATTTCAGCTGTTTCTTCTTATTAAAAAGGAGTAGAAAAGTTGGAAGCGAGCAAGTTCAGTGATGAGTGTGTGTCTGTGTTTGAGTTCGAGAGAGTAAGTGTGTGACACACACGATTCACAATAGCGCCGATGCAGCAGAATCTGTCTGGTGCAGGAAGACTGCTGCATTATTTAGGAGATGCTCGTATGGCATAGATATGGATGAGTTTTGGCCTGCTTTGATTCGCTTGCACTCTGCAGACCGGAGCGAGATGGACTGGCTGCGAGCGGTTGAGTGCTCTGGGCTCTTTTACAGGGAGAGGTAGGCGCTCTGAGACAAATTCAACATAAAGGTCAGTTTTGTTTACAGCAGAGAGCAAATCGTGAGATTTTCTCCCCAGACAACATTCTAGAGTACGAGTTTTATACGTGTTGAAAAAGCCTGATGTTGGGAATGGCATTCAAGTTTGTGAATAGGAGTAGGGGGATCAGGATAATGCTATAGCTTCTTTATATAGTAAACCAAAAAAATAAACCCTTATTACAGATAAAACAAAAATCTGCAAGTTAACCTATCCAACACCTCCTGTGAAGAAAAGGCCATATTTCCCGCGGCCTCATTTGCTCGTCATTGCATTCAAACCGTGCTCCTGATGACACATACAGCTGTTAGGTTAGGGGGGTCTTGAAACAATGGCTCTCTCTGTTTTCTGGCCGAGACATGCTACACACAGCCGTATTGTCTAATTATCTTTCATAGACATAAGACAGTGACCCTGGGGTCTCACCCACATTTTCCGCAACTCTCCACCCCCCAAACAGACGCTCACACAGAAGCAAATATTGAGGAGAATTAGTGGAATAGAGAAAGCAAATGAGAAGGTTCTGGAGGGAAAGGCTGTAATCAGCTTTCCCATGCAGGAGCACACAGATAAAGAACTTGGCATTGCGTTCAGGGGAGCTTTTGTTATCAGCTGTCAGTGTCTCCAGCTCGCATGCCTAATGGCAGAGCCCAGAGGAGAGGTGGCCAGTTGTTCCTCACCCTGGGACAAGGCCATCTCCTCCATCTCCATTGTTTTTTCAGCCCCTCTCTTCCTCTCGCCTCGTCTCCGTCCACCCACATCCTCACCTCATTTTCCTTGGGCGGAAAGACGAGCGCGGGGACAAAGAGGAATTGTGCTGACTTCTTCCTCTGGAGGAGAAAATGAAAAAGAGGGCAATGATGTCATCGGAGGTCTTCAGTTACATTAAAACGGACAGTTTGTTTTCCAAGGCCGAGAGTGACTCTTAGAGCGGAATTTTATCTTCTGCATCCGCATCCCTTGGGATTCCTGTCAACAATGTTGCTGGGGTTTTTTTTCTGGGAGTGTGTTTATCCTGTTGATGAGATACAGTAGTCAGTAGGGTCAGATAATCACAGATATTTGCATACAGTGGAAAAAGAGGGTGTTTACTGCTGACGTTACTCTCTGATCACACAGGGGTAAGGCTCAGCAGCATGAGTTAATTTGGAGAAAATCATTAAAACAATGCCTAAGGAAAGAGACACACTTTCAAACACTCATTTCCTATTTTTAGAAGCACTTTGCTTGCATTTTTTTTTTCCCAAAATGCAAAAAGTGTCACTCGTTACTGGGGGAAACGTATCACAATTTGGTACGAACAGGAGCAAGGAAGTGTTTTGACACAGGCGTGTGTAGAATGAGCTGGGATTTGGTAGAGCGCACATCGGCTCCTATTTTACTATCACCTCCAGTCCTCCAAGACAAAATTTCATATCTCCTGCTGTGACACAGAAAGCAACAGTAAATTGAAATTTATCTTCCATGTTGCTGCAATATCTGGGCTCATATTATCCTCTCGGGCCGAGATCCCTAAGCCCGGTCTTAAAGATGGCCCTGATAGGAGAGGATGTTTTCTGCGATGAAAAAAAAAAAAATCCAATTCTGCTATGAAAACTGTTCATTAATTTTATCTGTCTGTTTATTTATTGAATATTACATTTTTTGTGTGTTTATGTTTGGGGAAAGAAAAGTTGTACTGCAAATCATCGAGCGAGATTCGAGATTATGTTCCCTTATTATCTGTTGGGGGGTTTGTTCTACTTATGGATTCATGCATACATTCATTGATGAGTCATAGATGTTCAGAATGACCGACTAGAAGTAACTGATTGTTTCTCTCACACACACACACACACACACAGTTAAAGGGTGTGCCAAAGGGGCAGCTGAGATGAGTGTCTCTTGGTTAAAGCTGCATGCCCTTTGTAGGGTGATTAGTCAAAGCCTGACTGCTTAATTAACGATTACTCCATCACAGAAGACGTTGCGTGCCTGAGAGAGACAGAAAAGCTCTCAAGAAAGCCACTGTCTGATTGTAATATGTGCAATACTTTAGGATCCGACTTTGCCCCTGATATTCAGTATAAAGCAATACAGTGGTGTCAAAGTCATTTATGGTTTTAACACAATGTCAAATTGTGCAGGCCAGTTTTTATTTTAATAAACGTTTTGAACTCATAAATTGTGCAAAGAAGGTTCTGCCACTTTTAGATGCATGCAGTAAAGCTGTTAGTTCTGTTACTCTTCTGTATCTACAAATAGAATATTACGGAATATTATAATTCTAATTATAGTATTATAGTCTTCGTCATCCATGCACTAGTAGGACACTGATTTTAGTTCCTCTAAGCTGTCTAGATCCTGTATCCACAAAGGATCTTATACCTGCTTCCATTATGAGATAGCATCATATTAAACAACAGATCTCAGCTCGGCACAACCCTACTTGAGCCTTTGGCATAAAGACTGTCATGCAGACAGGAAGACCCTCATTATCAGCTATTTGTGAGCTCATTCTCTCTCTGTCTCTCCATCTGTCTGTCTCTCTCTCTCACACTCTGTCGCACACACTCACACATCCCTTAGCCAAATAGTTTGTTCTTCGTCTCTGGAAACCCCAGTGGAATGTGCGCGCAAATATTGTGATTGTGAGCTCGACCGTTAACCATAATACTCCAGACCGGAGAGAAGACCTCACTCAACCTCCCCCACCACACCAGGGTTGAAAGGCATCTCTGTTTAGTTTTCAGACAGCTGGGCAAGAAATTGAAGAAAGCATGTATGTCTTTCCTTTACTTTGCCCACCGTCTTTCTTTTCCTTGATTGCTGGGATATTACGGCATGGCTTTGAACGCCACAGTAGGAGGTCGAGGGAGAAGCTGGCCAATTTGCTATCAAGTGAGGCTTGTCAGTCAAGGCGCGTCAAACAAGCTTTCCGCCGTCACTCATGTGTCCAAACATGGTAATTTTATCGAGCGATTCGAAGTTATCTGAAACAAGACGGTGCCTCTGGAAAATAGAAGGGCGATCAAATGATTTCGAAGGTAGAAAGGATGGCAGCAAGGAAGCGAGAGAACCATTTACCCAAGGTGCGGACGGCTCGGGAGTCCATGCGGCTTGAAAAAGTGGTGTGCCAACGCAGAAAGGGAAGAGAGGAAAAGAGGGGGGTCAAACAGATTAACTTCCAGCATCTTAGCTCTGAAGGTAATGGATACCCTTGTACTGGTGTGAAGGAACCCCTTCATCTGTTCTTCCAGTTTAAAAGTAGGAAACACAGTAACAAAGACATACCAGATGAAAAGTGACTGTCTGACACAAGAGACAGGAAAGGGCATTTGGAGACACCTGGGGGCAATGATGAAGCCGTAACAAAGCAGACAAGCTTTGAATGCACAGGTTGGCCAGAGCTGGGTGGATGAAAGGGAAAGCAAAGGAGGGGGGGGGAGCAGTGGTGTTGATGGGTTGAATTTGATACACAACCTCTTTCAGACGATGAGGTAATGTCAGGCAGTGCCCCTGGACCTTCCTGATTGATGCATTCTTGCCGCTCTACTGCTGTGGGAGGGCTGTAACGGATTACAGCTCCGAACCCTGCACAGAGAAAGACAGAGAAACCTCTAATGGTCTGTGACTATTGTCTGGGTGAGGCGTCCAAACCCTGCAGTTCTCTGCGGAGTTGAAGAGGAAGTTCTCTCTCGCACACACAGAGACAGGTACACGATACACACTGAAAAAGAGCTTCCTCAGCGTTGTTGCGCAGGATATTGGCTGTTTACTTTTGAAATTCTCTCCCTGGTTCTGGCTTGCTGTAAACACTGGTGTGGGGTGCTTGTCAGTCACAGATAAGGACAGAGATAAATAGGAGAGGGAGGGAGTGAGATCGAAGACAAAGAGCACAAGAAACAAAGAGAGACAAAGGGAAAGAGAAGTTGCTTGCTAAACATAATGTCTCTTGGAGTGAATAATGAGTCTGTATGGACAGATGAAGTCTAAAAAAGTGATCCGATGCTTACACTAGCAGAGCTTTTCAGAACTTTACCAAGCTGCCCCTACAAAGTGCCACTTTTTAAGCGCTTGCAATATGCCTATTATGCAGATTTGAACAGAATTGGCTCCACAGTCCCACAATACTTCACTCTACTCGGTTGAAAAGATCTGCTTAGGCTAGCATGAGTTTCTGTGATGGTGGTATATACAGGGATGCTGCTCACCAGCGAAATTTGGCTAGTGGTACTGATAGACCAACATGATCTAAACTACATCATGCTAAGCAGCTTTGCTAGTGAGGTATCCATACCATAGTGAGTATTATTTTGAACCCTGTGTTGAGAAGAACCTCTCCTTGCCGTCCTCATTTTGTGTACTTGCATAAATGAAAAAGCATAATAGGGCAAATGCATAAATAAGAAAAGCCATCAAGCAGGCAAGGAAGTGTGGGCTGGCTCATGTGCGGAGGATAGAATGAGAAAACGGGAATAAAAGGGTTTGATGCTAATGCAAGCTGCTTGGTACTTTACCTCAAGCCACTTGTTTTTGCTTTCTTCTCGAATGGATTGTGTATGTTGCCGAGGTGTGACAAAAACAGCCTCACCAGTGCGCTGAGAAAAAGATGCAATGGTATTGGAGGACACAGCGGGTCTTTCAGATCTGGGCTCCGGGCTGGCTTTGTACGCAGCAGGCTGCTTGATTTCAAGCATTCCCAAACAGGGCCACCTCAGAGCAGGTGAGAGAACGAGAAACGTGTTCCTGCTTGGAACCGCACATCACTGGGTTCTTCTCATTTACAACAGAGGGCGAAGCGAGATGCTCTCGTGCCCGAAGATACTGGTTCAGCTTTCTCTATGAGCTGCATCCCACTGTGAGGAGATTTAGCGATGATTTATGAAGCCCTCTAAAAAATGGCACAAATGTGAAAGGTTGCCATATGATACTGACATCTCACTTCCAAAGTCAATGTTTTGCTGGGTTTTGGTGGAGCTGCAGCTTTGAGAAAGCTTGTTTAGATATGAAAGGATTTCACAGGCAGAGGAATTTGTGTGAGCTTTTTTTAAGGGAGTATTTCCTTTTGAGGTACTAGCATGACCAAATAAAGTGTGCTTTTATTATAACGAAGACATCACTCAATCATCAATAAGATTCATTACTCCAACTGTTGGCTGTCAGTTATGCTTGTATCAGTTTGCCACATTAATATAGAACATGTAATGTAGTATAAGTGACCAAGTCCAGCCTAGAAAACATACCGAACAATTATACTCAAGTAAGTTGCCATACAATGTCTTAAAAGCTAGCGCTTTTGGAAATTCATATAGAATAGGCATGGTTCTTGCTAGGTTACTTATAGATCCACAAGATACCCAGAAAGTGTACAGTACCAAAGAACCACAAAATAAAAGTGATATTTGGTCTGTTTCCACATTTTTTAAAGAATCTGGAGTAGAAGTAGATTATTAATAAAACATTGCCAAGTAAATTGATGTTACTAACTTACAGTCTTTCTTTTAACACAATTTTCCATATTGATTCAGGTCATTGTAGTACAATAGTAACTTGAGAGTTCACATACGGCAGTAAATGTGTGCTGTTCACTTACACAGATGTTATCAGTTGTAATCATGATCAAATGAGGGTCTAAGCCTTTAAGCTGTTTGTAAGAAGCATTTGCCTCAATTAAAATCAAGGATTCTCTTTGCAATTTAGGCTTCTTAAAAGAAAAGTAAAGGGTTCGGGAATATTATTGTTCCTACAATCTGTCAATCCAGTAAAATATTTGAATCAGTTTGTGAGCACATATTACTTTATGATGTTCTACAAGGTTTCTGCAAGTTTGCAGCAGTAATCAAGAGGGCCAGAGTTTAACAAAGGGTCAGTTCGATTTTGGAGTTTTAACAATTCGTTTTATAAGAAGGTTAACAAGTCTTGACAGTATTCTGATTAATGTGGACATTGGTTAAGTGTAGAAACTGGTGCAGGGGTGTGTCTGATGTCTTCACTTTTTCACTCAGCTTGTTGAGAGGAGGTGATGGATAGGCTTCTAATGGACCCCCTCAATCACAAGCTACTTAAGCAGGCTGATCAGTAACAGCGAGCAAAGAGGCCAACCCAAGCCCTCTTTCAACAGAGCCACAGGGAGGTTCAGCGATCATCCATGCTAGCGATTAGCCCTGTAACAGTCCTTACGCTGCAAGCTTTTGCTTATTTACCAGGCATCTGAGAAATCTATGGTCCAAATTCACCGTGAAAGAGTCTTGAATTGTCAGCCAGAACCTTAAAAGGCTCTGTTAAAGCCGAGTCTTTTGTCCCAGTGTGATGCGGTAGCTTGGTGCGAAACCTCTTTTGTTTTGCTAAAGTTATTAATGGGCTCACTTAAGTGTAAAAGCAAAGCAGATTCAACTCGGTAAGGAAAAAAAGAAAGATGTTTTTTTTTTATATTCAATTTACATTTAAAAAAAGGTGTTTCAACTGCGGGCATGTCAGTGTGAAGGTGTGAAGTGTACTTGTTTGTCGGTGGAAGCTTCATGAGAGTCTGGTGCCATCACTGATTTTTATAAAACACTAGAGTTTAAAGTGGGACAAACTCATTAGCCATGTTCCTTAGAGCCAAGTAAAGAATTCACAAATATTAGTAGAAGGTGGCGTCTCTCCTCCCAAAAAAAGGTCTCCAGCTCTCCCTTTTGTCTCTGTCTCTCCTTGTGATTCAGTGTATCCTGTTAACAAGTGCCAGCGTCATCGAATACCCATAACACAAGTGTGTGTGTTTTCACACCAATTAACAGCTCTCTTTTGGTGCCTGCTGAGGTGATGATGGCCTGTCTCTGGCCAGTGGCATGGTGTTTGTATGTATTTGGATGTAGTTTTTTAGAGGCACTGAGAAAGCTTTTTCTATATTCCCTAGTCAGCAGTATAATTAGTAGTGGTAGAACATTGTTTGTCTGATATAGAGTGCGCCAATAGGTCCAATGAACGTCTTTCAGTTTTTGAATAGAGTTCTCTTAGTCTTCGCAAATCTACCATTGGCTGACTTGCTCTCTGTCAAATTAACAGCCTACTTTGTGCCGTACACAATCTGCCCCATAAGAGGTAAAAACTCCTCCATTGGCCAGGAGTTGAGTGGTCATTAATATCAGACTGGTCCTCATTGGCACAAATGGCAATGCTGAAGAAAAATGATTCTGTCCAGGCTTCTTCCTTTCTTTCCCTCTCTCCCTCACACTATCTTTCTTTTGGCTCTCGGAGCCAAACCAGCATCCCCTCCTCTCTTGCACTCAATCTAGATAATTCAATCTGTCCAATATCAAATAATCGCCTCCATTTTTTCGGCCCATTTTAACCTTATCACTGGTGCTGCCTCCTCAGGGGACCGAGTCTTGTTTCACCTTGTTAAGAGAGAGAGAGAGACAGAGAGGGAGCACAAGAGCGATAACCTGGGATCGGGGTGAAACGAGGCGGGTGACGAATAGTTCTCTAAGGAGCGGGGAGTAAAGAGTGTTTGTTGTTCTCACAATGTGAACGAGTGGGCAAATAGGCTGAAAAGGTGGATAGTCGGAGCAAGGGTCACGCAAAAAGAAAAAGTGTGAAATGTAAAGCATGAGAAATGTGCTCTACTGGATTGTGAACACTGAAACCCCCCTGCGTCCTATAGTCCTTTTTAACACTCTCTCTCGGCACTTAATTAAAATCCAATAAGGTTCTCGCCTGGTGGCCATTGTTCTCAACCTTTGTTTACCTTCTCTAGGAGCATCGCTAGCGGCTTAATCTTGCAAGAAAGTGGGGTTGATAGGTCAAGACTAGACTCTGGTCACCACTATGAGCGAGAAAGGGTGGGGGAACTCTTTTCCCTCATCTTTCTGTTCTTTGTGTTGCGTCTCTCCCTTTCCTTTTCTTTTCCTCATTTCACCAGGAACCTAATCCGTAAGCTTGATTGTTCTAAGCTGATTTCAAGCTTTCCCCCCGGGAGGAGATGGGCTTTTGGAGTTGGTTTTAATTAAGATTTAAAGGAAGCCTCCCTCAAGAAGGAAGATTGAGTGGTGTCTCCGGATGGAGGGATGAGAGTGGACAAGAGGAGGTGAAACAGATTGCCCGGCAGGAAAAAAAAAGAGGGAAGTTATTCATTAGGGAAGATAGAAAGATATTTTACAAATATACAATTTTATGTCTGTTGAATTATAATAAGTTAAGTGAGGATGCATTCATTCACACCTGCGGATTTGTTTTCCTCTTTTCCCTTGTTTCTGTTATGGTGACTCCCTATCTTTCTCCTCATTCAAGAACTGCTGGAGCATGAAAACTAAATGGTACAATCCTTAGTTTTTTCCTCCCAAATATCAGAATCTATAGAGATTGATTTGGGCTTCCTAAGATCCAAACCCATATCCTATAAAGACGTCACTGGAACACTGCCGAGCTGCAGGCAAGCAATCTCCAGATTATCTAGATGTTGTAATGATCGATAGCGACACCTAATGCACCCTTTTTTGACTGAATTGGTGCTGAGGCTGGAGCCAGTGCTCGGGGAATCTGTTAAAGATAGATGGACACAAATAATGTATAATTACATTACACAGTATATTATATTTAATACAGTAGATGTAGCAATTAGAAGTAATTTAACTTCATAAAAAGCATCTTAAATATTAATTTAGTAGCCCAATACTATAAAATATAACGTGTTCGTTTTTTTTCCTGTGGTGGAGATGAGCAGAATAGATCAGCTGAACATTAGAAATGAATTAGTAGCACATACCTCACTTGTTTACCAGTCTATGAAGTAGTCCAGAAACCAAGCCTTACCTGCTAATAAAGATTTGTTTATGTAATCTTTAAAGCGGTCATGGCGTCTGGTGCGTAAATCATGATGCGGATCCGTTGGTGTCCTGGTCGTGACCGTACAGGGAATTAGATTCCTACAGAGTGGAAAGTCTGTATGCATGTGTGTGTGTGTGTGTGTGGCTTTGTTCATCTCTTTCTGCCTTTCTCTGCTCTTGCCTATCTTTCGTTCTCTCACACACTCTTTCTTCTCTTTCTCTCCCTCTGTCTCTCTGGATAATGGGCTTGTACACAGGTGGCCGTGTCCCTTCGATGGACACCCCCAGACGTCCTTGTTAGACACTTAATTAAAAGCCTTATCACAGGAAAACACGCTGAGACATTCCAATATGGGCCTGGGCATCAGAGATACTGCCACAACCCGACAGCGTCCATCTATTACTGCTGCCTGCCTAACTGTCCAGCCAAACAGAGAGTGTGTGTTAAAGCATAAAAGAATAAGGAGTTTGCATGCAAAATAAGAAATTCTGCAAGTTGTTTTAGGACAGATAAAGAGTGAATGATGTTTACCTGGGATTGATATCTATTTTTGGAGATTCGTTTGAAACAGGAAATTGCTAAAGACAGGTGTAAATAGGATCCACAAACATTTTTGAGGTTTGTCTTTGAGGTTTGAAAATAAGTGACTGCTGATCTTTCCACATCTTTTCATTTCTTGCTTTGCATTTTAGATGCAAGTTATTACTAGGTGTAGACAGCTCATGATTGGATTGCTTAAGAATGATTTAAAAAACAGGTGTGAACGGGGCTTAAGGCTAGAAAGAAGGAGGTTTTTCAGCATGCAACAAATACGGGTCGCTAACCGCACTCCTCCCATGGACAGTTAACTTTTAGAGCTTACAGGAGCGAAAAAAATCTTTAACGAAAGGAAGACAAACAATGAAGTGGTTAAGTTAATCATGCCACTAGCTGAGCTAGGCACACTAGGTGTTAAAAGAAGAGCGGGGAGGTCAAGTGTCCCTCCCACTGCATTCTTCAGCAGCACTAGGCAGGGACCAGCACACAGGGACCATATGTCCCAAACTCTAGTCATTGATCCACCCCACATGGAGGGACAAAGCCCTTTTCACTCAATTGAGACCGGGGAAATCTGCAATTCCACACTGGCAGCATAGCACCAGTCAACAAGAAGAGAGTGAAAAGAAGAAGGCCAGGAAAAGAGGGAGAAAGAGAGAGCATGAGAGGGACTTGGCATTTTCCATCACATTAACTAGGAACAATCCTGCCAAACAGCCTTGAGGCTCCTTCTCTTTTTTCTCGACTTCTTCTGTAGGTTGCCCGGTTCCAAAGCCCCCAGGAGCCTCTCTTCAAAAGCTCAGTGTCCATTCCTCTTGCTCAGATGCTCAGCTAATAATGCCACAGCCAAAGCATAGAGATCTATATCTCGGGCTATCACAAAGCAAGTTCTCTTATGTTTAAGCTGGGTCTTGTGCACTGGGGAGTTGAAGGTTTACGGGGCACGTCATATTTTTTAAAAGGCCACAACAAACCTATCCAATCATAAAATAACAGTCAGGTGGCGCTTCCTGGTGTGAAGGTGCGCTCCGATGGGGGGTAGTCTTAGGGAAAGAAAGAAGGGAGAGAGATAAAGAAAGCTTAGCAAAGACATGGAGAGGCCAGAGCAGCACTGTAAAGTGCACGGGGTTCCTGGGGGAGAAATAGATCAGGCATGTATTCTGGCGCTGCAGCGATTAATATCAGCGGAGGAAAAAGGTCAAACTTGACTGGAAAACGCTACAGTATATCATTGTTACTGGCACGGCCCACATTTCATACATCACGCCATGCTGTGCTGCCTCGACTCTCCCGTCGCTGGTCTCGCAGCCACAGCCCACGCCAAGTATTATCAAAGATTGATAGAGTGTCCTAGTTAACTGGGGAGGGTGTAGGAAGTTGGAAGGAGGGATGAAGTGGGGAAGGACGATTTGCCACCTCTGCGCTTCAGGGTTACAACTTGTTGTCTTGTTATAACACGATGGCACCAATCAGTGAAAACGAATGTGCATGTGTCACATTTTTGGTTAGAAATAACATTAAGAAGTCACTTTTTGGCTAAAACTAGTACTTTGTTGTTTGGTTAATACAAGGATCTGATCTATCTTACAATTCGTGTGTGGCTACGTTCACAATCTCTCCCTCATCCTTCCTTTTCTTTTGTTCAGAGTGCTTGCTTAATAATTAATTGATTTATTAGTTCTCTCATTAATCATTCATTCATTAATCAGGGCCAGATTTTTCCAGAGGAAGTGGTTCAATCCGTAAAAAAAAAAAAAAAAAAAAAAATCCTGACTTCACATTTCAGCCTAATTACGCTTCTTTGCTAATCACCACCAAAGAAATGGAGTTTCAGGAAATTACTTTTTTTTTTCTCCCCTTCCTCCCTCCCTCATCTCTTTTGCGCTAAGCAAGCCAGGATGTATTGAGGTCGGCAGGTAAGATTTTTTCAATCCTTTTTCTATCCTCTTTCGCCACCCGTTATTTTGTGTTCTGGAGGGTTTTAGTCATCAGTCATGTTAAAAGAACCCTTTGAGTCCAGGCTAATCTGATGAACAAGAAAGTTCAGTCTTTAATTAAACCACCCAACCCCCTACCACCCTAACTTGATAGAGGAAGGAAATGCAGAATGTGGTGGCTGAGAAAACCCCAGACATCGATTAATCCACGGCGGATTTGAAGGCCGCCCGTGAGCGTTGGTCAGCCCTTTCACTGGCGAAGAGGCAGCTCATTGTTTCAGCCGATGCCACTCTCCCTAGAGAGATGAAGGAGCTGTTTGTTTAATTGCATACTCTTACGTGATGAGGATAGAAGTTACCACCACATAGGTGTTGCAAGAAAGGAAGCAAAATAGTCAGAATGAAGCTAAAAGGAAATTGTAATGGAACAGAAATTTAATCTCTCATACATCAAACAAACCAGTGGTCTTCAAAAACAACACTCAGCCATGGCCAGTCTCTATTTCGAGGAGAAATAAAAAAAAAAAACTCCATCAAATTACAAAAAGCTTCAATAGAACTTCCAGCGCCACATTGACCTCCAAGCGGTAAAAAAGCACACACATTAAACAACCCTAACAAGGTATTCATTGAACCTATCTCTCTTTATTTTCCAACACACATACTCCCATGCATGCACAGACTTCAATATGCCACTAACAACTGAGGTTACAGCTATTTTCCCTTTCTTCTCTGCATTTAGACCAATAAAGTGCATGGCCCTCTTTGCTCTAATGAGATGCATACATTTACAACATCACTTCCTCATTAAAAAAATAATAATAATAAAGACAGTATGAGGAAAAAAAAAACATATTAATTATGAAACGCACTTCCTCCTATCACAGAGAGCCACAGGGGCCTCCACTGGGCTCAATTAGGAAGTGTAGGCCACAAATCCCCAGACTAAATTAATTGACGCCCCAGGGCATTGAGTCTAGCATCCCAATTGCTCAGTATAAGTGCTAGATTTCTTTGTTTTCATTTCATTTGCTTTTTGAAATTGAGTGCAGGGCAGAGAGATCAACAAAGGCGAATGGTGGGGGATTGGGGGGCACGTTTAAATGGGATCTTTTCATTGACTTTATGGATTTTTAATCATCTTGCCGTATTTACAGTGTTGCTTTTTCTCAGTGTTGTTTACCCCGACTTCACAGCCAAAGGAATAAAATGAGTGCATATAAAAGCTTGCTTTATTTATTTATTAATTTGTCTTTATTGTCTTTATTTATTTTTCCTCACAGTGAATGAGGCCCATCAGAGGCGGACTTATTGTAGATGTTTCCATCTTTGCGGGGGCGTTGGTGCATACAGCTACCCACACATTTATGCAAAGAGCACACAACGCTAATGATTTAAAAGCATACTAGATCTTAGATCATACTGTACGCTAAGCAACAGAGAGAGAGCAAGAGAGAGATAAAGTGCGATTGGTGCATGCTGTAGGAGAGAGAGAATTAGAGAAAGGCGGCACGGAAAGTAGATAAAGCAGAGTGAGAGAAGGGAGAGCAGCAGCAATAACCGTCTCCAGAAAATACCAGGAGACCTGCAGGAATGAAATGACAAGACTGGCTCAATCAACATCTTGTCAAGACAGTTGGCTGATGTGTAGAGACAATCTCATCCTCCCCCTCTTCCTTCCCATCGCTAGTTTTTTTTCCTACCCAGCCTCTTTGTGTTCCTAGCGGAGAGCTTTCCGTCTGCGAGTAGAGCAGTTCTTAGACTCTGAAGTGGGAGAGCGAGAATGGGAACGCTGGAATAATGACACTTGGAAAAGTTCTGACGCTCACCAGAGACGCGGCACAGCAGAGAGGAGTGCGTGACAGACAGACTCTGCTGCAAGTAGAGGACCTAAGCACCACACACACACATTTCTCACACTTCTTATCTGACCTGGTTGGGTTGACACGATCTGACGATGTGGTCATTCTGCTGTTGTCAAACTGAGATTTTAACTTTTTGAGATTTTTTTTTAATCTTGGTGGTTAAGTGTGTTTTGGGTGGTTGGCTGGTTGCTTTGGATGGTTTCTAGGTTATTACTTAATTAGACCCAGGTCTCTAGATGGCTTAGGTTTCTACTTGACAGTTTTGTCATTTGCCAAGTAAAACATTTAAAGTGCCCCTACTATGGATTTTTGTGTAACACAGCTCTAAATGAATGAAAACATCCTACAAAGTTTTAAATCTGAAAGTCTATATAGTTATTGTTTCACAAAAGAAAGTAGACTCTGAATCATTAAAATGAGTTGTCAAGCTGTTTCATGTTTATGTTAGGGCTGAAACGATTCCTCGAGTAACTCAATAACTCGATCCCAAAAAATCATCAAGGCAAAAAGCGAGAGCGTCAAAGTTGCTGGAATTAATTCATTTCATTAAATTCATAAATGTAAGCTGGCGGCGCGGCGCGTCATGGCCAGCAAGAGCGCCAAGGAGAGTTGAAATCAAAGTTAACTTTATGGCAATGAGCTATGACTCGTTTCGGCGACAACCAGTCAGAATGCAGTCCACGCTTTGCAGGGCGGCGAGGGCGGTGTGAACGCACGGCTATACTATACCTGGGTATTTATCAGCTTATACCATGGCTACTTATCAAAGGAATGAGTTTACTGTCAATAAAGTTGTGCA
>JAUCMT010000028.1:15971182-15987509 GCA_032357475.1 Enteromius thamalakanensis
TATTTTCTCTTGCATATTTAATATTGCTCTTTAATTAAGCAAAAACATTTTACCTGATTACTCGATTATTCGATGACATTTTCTGTAGAATACTCGATTACTGAAATATTCGATAGCCGCAGCCCTAGTTTACGTCAAAATAAACTTGTTGGTTTATTTGCACTAGTGCTGCTTTTTGAGCATTAAAAGCTCAGAAACACTGCTTTAAATGAATCACCAATTCATGGAAAAAAACCATATCTGAATGAATCGTTTGGGAGCTGTTGAACAAATAAGGTACAAATACATTTGTAAATGTGTTTTTTGACCTTGCATGCATGTCCACCTGTTGTTTGGGACTCCCAAAACCAAAATACAAATCTTTCCTTACTCATAATAGGGGCACTTTAAGTCTGATCACCCGGAAAAGCAATAGCACAAAACTCATCAAGAAGCCAAATGATTTAAGGCTTCCACATCGCTTTGAATCAAATCTTCTGTGAAATGAACTAATGTAAATATAAATCATTCATGTCCACAGTCGACAAATCCCTAACCCTAACTATGAAAAACTGCCTTAGCAAACACCACTAACAAGAGAATAAGACAGAGTGAGAAATAACTGCAGGGTGAGATGCTTGATTATAGATTTCCTTCTTTCCCTCTCAAAAGCATGGGCTTGTTTGAGCCCTCTATCTGTCACAAGGCTGTTCTTGCCTTCTCCACCCCTGCTGGAAGCTCTTATGTCCTATTCTCTGTTTTTCTTGCCACTGCGGACCCCCCATCATCCCCGTTTCACTCTATCTGTCGACAGGCTGACTTGAACCCCTGCAATTTTCATGCCGATAAATAGAGAAAGGACAGGGACAGGGAGGGTGTGAGCGAGGGACAGGGTGTCTGGAATGCGGAGAGAGGAGCAGAAAAAGGCATGGAGAAGGCAAATCAACAATTTGTCACACCTTATGTAACTGTGAAAAGGGCCCTGCTCAGCATTGATGCCGGGGATCAGGCCTGGCTGACAGGAGAAAAGAGAGAGGAATGGAGGGAAAAGAAAAAGTGGGGGTTTACTAAAGGGATTGGAGGGGCTAGAAGAAGAGAGGGAAGGAGAGAGGAAGAAGGTGTGATGGATGTATGCTCGTTTTGAAAAAGGTTTTGCACCGTGCCAGGATGCTTACAATAGACTGCCGACTGAATAAGAGGCTAGGAGGATTAAACCCCTGCAAACAGCTCTTAAAAAGCTGTTAGGCTGCAATTTAGACACAAAACAATACTGAAAGTGAGAAAGAAAGGGAGGAAGATGCGACTGGAATGTGAGGCAGGAGATAAGGTGCAGAAGATAAGGCCGGGGCGAACGGGAAAAGCAAAAATGAGGGAGAGAAGAAAGGAATGAAATGTGGCAGGTGGTGAAACTGCAGAAGCAAATAGCAGTTTTCCGGGGCTTAGTTTGTTTGGACATTAGGTAGAGGAGACGGCTATGCTTACAAGGGAGACTTCAAATACAGCCAGTTACAAGGACTTTGGCATAACACATCTTCACATTTGCTTAAACTATTTCACGCACACACACACACACACAAGTACAGAAACACACACAGTTACCCTCCACAATGTGAATGAAACAATAGAGTCTACCCACACCAAACAAAAGGATAATTCCATGGTGCAGAATAGAGCTCAGCTCTTTCCAGCTTGGGTTTAGTGGCCTTATCTGAAGCAGGCACAATGGATCGCTTTTAGCCAGCCCTGTTTATTTCCAGCAAGTTACTTTTTTCACACTAGTTTTCTCTTTTTCCAATGCACATCTACCCCTTTACCCTTTCTCTCGTATTCCTATCTCTCTTCTCGAGACGAGTCTTGAGCACAATGCTCAAGGTGCTGTTTGAACTTAATAAAAAAGCAGGCTACGAAAAGGGCGAATTGAACAATTCAGTGATTTTGGCTTTTATTTATAGGACAGGAAACGGTGGAATGTATTTGATTGAGACATAACTTCATCTGCGTCCAAATGCGCTTCCAACGATCCAACACTGAAATGATGCACAAAAGTTTTTGGCGAGCAAAGCGGTGCCTGTCTATCTATCCGTCTACATAGATTTTAGCATGATCACGAATCCATGTGAGCTTGGTTACCCTCCTGCTACATCTTCACTGTTTCTAATCGGAGTTGTCAGAACAAACAGTGAAGAGGTTGAGGAAGGCTTAATATGGCTTGACATGGGATAAATATTCTGATTTATCTGCAACTGTGCCAGGGGCAAAACCAAGTGCCACACACACAAACATACACTTTCACTAATACCATCAAGACTCCCCGCTGTCTCTAGCGAGGGTAGACCAGAGAGGGATCATTGCTAACATCTGTTCGTCCGTTCGTCCCAGTGAGGCAGAGTGCATGGCACTCTCCCTCAGACGCATCCTGGGCTCTAAAAACAGCCTGGAGAAAGTAGGGGAGAGTAAGAGAAAAAAGCAAAGCTCTTTAATATGTCATGCTCAAGTCAGGCCCAGCTGCAGCTGCACTTAACGTGTGACAAAAAAAGACAAAGTCACTGTGTCAAAGTAGCAACTAAATGTGAGCCGCAATCCCCACAGCACGCCTGCCCTATTTACGCCACCACATGAACACACACTCCTCTCTGCTTCCATCCAGTGCCGTGAAATGATATTCCATTTCGAAAAAATCCGGATTAAAGTGTATCAGGCCAAGTGTGTTGTGACCTTGTTACTAGGGGAAGGGGGAACGCGTAAACACACAGGCACACGCAGATGCCGCACACTGTGGAGCAAATCACAACGTAGGCTTTAGAGACGGCTTTCTCAGTCTTATCCCACGCACCTCTTTATTTGTTATGGTACCTTGTAATGACTTTGCGTGAGCCAGACAGCCATGTTAATACCAAGCCTTTTGTCTGACCTGCTCATTATGTAAGTACAATATTTATTATCCCGTTTTATATTTCCCTTTACTGTTCATAAACTTTTGTTCTTTCCTTGAGGGCATTCTAAACCCTCAAAAGAGTCTACCTTAAAGTAAATTCTCTCCCACCATTGCTGCTTGTCATCTCTACACCTCCTCCTTTTTTATTCGTCTTTTTTCATCCCTCTCTTCTCTGTCAGGAATGAACTCATGTAATTAAGCCGCTAACATGCCGTTAAAGAATTGGCTAATTCAGCAAGGAGGAATTATTCCAATTTGAAATGACTCATTAACCAGACGTGATATTTTGTTGAGCTTCTCTTGGAGCAAGATTTGGAGAGCACTGAATCACTCCCGTGGTGTGAACTCGTTTCGCTGTATACGCGGGTTTGTGTGTGTGTGTGAGTGTCTGCATGTGCTGCAAGGGTAATAAAGATGCTTTTGGTTTTGCTCATACGGCCTGGTGCGTGCATTGATACGGGTGCGTAACTTGTAAATGGGCCCGAATGCAAGCTGTGAAGGTCTTATGTGTGTGAGAGAGAGTGATTGAAGACAAGCACAGAGGCACGACTCAGTGAGAGGTCTAAAGAGGAACTATCGGATGTACAAAAGCCCTTAAACATCGGCTCATCCTGATGAATTATCACAGCTCGTAAACATTTAGATGCTGGGGCAAGATTCTTTAATTGCAATCGATGTTCATCCAGTACCTGATGCAAAAAGGAGAATCCCAGAAGCACAACACAATTACAGTATCTGTAAAAAGACTCAATATCTCATAAAAGTGGAGCTCCAGGGATGGCAGGACTGTACAAAAAAAAGAAAGATTCTATATAAACATACAGGCTTGGCTTAGAAATACAGCCACTCATAATATTGTCAAAAAGAGTTTTGTTTTTGATAGATAAGTCATATTTAGCTCGTTTGATTTTTGTAAGAAGAAAAAGATGTCTTAATGAAGGGCTTCTATGAGTCTGTTTCCAAAAATAAAGAGGTCACCCTTTGAATAACAGAAGTAAGGAAGAAACTAGGTGGGTCTTTGGAAGAGAGACAACTAGTTCTGAGCATTGGTATCCTTCTCTCAGACACTTGTGGGATGCAAGGGTTGAAATTGTAAGTTTCTCTTATTTTCATTTACTCTACATTGGATATTTGTCAGTTATGGATTTAACATACTCATTTCCTTGCCCAGTAGAAAGTTGGTACTTCCATTTTATTGCAGTGTCTCCTTCTACTCTATTTCGTCTCCTGTTTGGCTGTGGCCATCCTCAAGAGAAGAAAAGAGGACTGTCAGCACAAGTGGGAGAAAAGAGCAAGTTTGAAAAGACCTGAAATCTGCACTGGCCTTTGCCTCGGAGGGAAAGAAAGCTTATGTTTTTGAGAGAGAACACTGGTGTGGGGTTGTGTAGGAGGTTAGGGGGGTGGATGGTCTTTGCTGCACCCCTTGATGGAGTGGATAATTGAGTCTCGACCAAACTCTCTGTCAGCCAAGCTCCGAAGCCCCTTTTCAGCTCAAAGAAATGCAGTGAGAATGATGAAGTGAGAGAGAGAAAGTGAGAACAACAGAGAGTGAGAGAGGATGGAGGAGAAAGAAAATCCTGGGCTCCCTCAGGGGGGGAAAAGCCGCTATTGAAAAGCTATTAAACTTGCATTTAGCAGGATTGATTGGAAATGAAGAGGCCTATTAAAACCAAGGGACAAGAGGACAATAGTGTGTTTCTGGCCACCGTATGTTGCCCTCCTTTCACCGTCTTGCTGGCCCCCCTGGGGTGGGGCCTCCTACCCTGTCTGTTTAAACACCCCTGGCCCAAAGAGAGAAGTTTCAGAGGGGTTTAGTACCAGCTGAATAGATCCCTCTTTATCCACCACTGGCACCCTATTCTCCTATTTAACCACACCGAAATAAAAGGGCAAAGAAAGAGGAGGAAAGGCAGAAAAAATGGGGGGACGGTCCATTTCATTTTGAAGAACCAGTAACAGCCCCTCCCCTTCTAAAACCTCTCTTTCCCCCCTCACTTTCTCTGAAATCTCATGTGAATGGATTAGTTACTTCTGGCTGGTTGCCATCTTTCTACTTTCAAGAGGGCTCATGATATACCAGATCCAATCATGAAGCTCTTGCAATGGAGAAACACAAAAAAGTGTGTAAGATGGCTGTGTGTGTACATAAAATTGACTAGGATGGATAGTGAGAAAGATAAGGCTGTTTGTTGTTTAGTCTGGTGATTTTTTTTTTCAGTAGGATGGAGAGCCTCTATGCAAATAAGACAGAGCAAAAAGTGTTTAAAAAAAGAGAAAGAAGGATGGCAGCAAAGCCTAAATAAAGAGAAGGCATTGAGGCGGCAGGTGCCTTTCTCAGCCCGCTACGGATGGCTCTCATGGGACACTGAAAGCTCCTTTGATTGTTTAACATACAATTTTACTGAAAAACACCACTTCCCCCACCCTGGGAAGTGGTAACAGATTCTCTGGCTCGACGGGACATCATTTTCCATGTCATTCTATGCAGGTTGCCATATGGGCATAGGAAAGAGTTAAATAAGTCATGACCAGCTGACGCCTAGACCCCTTGCCAATTGCAGAAAACCAAACTGTTGTAAAATGTGTTACAGATTGCGCTTTTTTTTTCTGCCAACCAATAGATGATGCAACATAAGCCTTTTCTGCATCAATCAGTTAGCAAAATGCCACTCGCTGGACTTGGTAAAAAAAATTTAAATATAAAATAGCACAGCGTGTGACCAGACGTGAAACTTCACTTAAAAGAGTGTGTTGTGTAGGCAAAGTGGTTTTAAATCAGTGTAAAAGGGTAATATGTTCCTAGAGCCCACCGCATGGGTACTGCGAGGAAAATTGTGTTTCATTGTGTATCTGGAAGAGTATTACCAGCTGCAGAGAGATGGTGAATGTGAGCTGGAATGGCTCTTGCTGATTCAGCGCTAATATACTATCGCACTAATGTGTTCTGTGCTTTCCCATCTCTCTCCCTGTACAAAATCACTGACCTGAAAGCTGGACTGGTTAGAGCAAAAGGACAGATAGGCTTCAGCATTAGGAGGGAGAGTCTTGCTGCAGTTTACCAACGTGATCCAACAAGCTACTAGTCATTTCCCAGAACCAGAATGATACAAAGAAAAGTGGCACTTCTACGTTTAAAGAACAACTGAAATGGAATAAATGCTAGAGCAACCAATTTGCTGAAAGCAGGACATGGCAGATTGAAGCCTGTCATTGCATTTGAACAATGTTAGGAAGTCATAAGCCCTTAAGGATGCTTCAGTTTTACAATGTTTGATGTCAATTTCATCATCATAGACTGTGCATGCATACTCATTTATGTATGTATGCGCAGTCTGTGATCCACTGCATGGATCCAGTATGCTCATTATCCATATCTGCATCCCAGTATCAAACAATAACCAAGCTATTAATGATTTGTGTTTGTCTGTATGTTTTCTTCCTGCAGTGTCTCAAGCAGCCTACTTTTCCCAGCAGCCTCAGGACCAAGTAGTGGTTGCTGGCCAATCAGCAACCTTGCCCTGTGTGATTGTGGGATACCGGGGCATGGTGCAGTGGACCAAAGATGGCTTGGCGCTAGGCGGTGAACGAGACCTACCCGGTAAGAATTCTATAAGGCCCAAACAAACAAGGAAAATTGTGAAGTGTGAAGTTAGTGAGTCATTCCATTCAACAGTGCTTTTCAAACACTGAGTCACTTTTGAAAATCGAGTTGAAAGGGGGAAAAAAAATGGAGTCAACGTAATTAATTTTCAAGGTGCTTCTTAATGGTGCACTGGTTTGTAATTAGCTAGAAACCCACTTTCCTATATGTCAACCAAATTTAGAGCAAGTAGCAAGGCAGAAATGATGCCGTTCCCCCAGGAGGTACACAATGCTTATTGAAGTGCATTTACCAAGGCTTAGTCTTCTCTTATCTTCATCTTTTTTTTCCAATTAACAACAGGGAGATAAAACCAATCCTAGATTGGCAGGTAAAGGGCAGCATCCCGTCTCTGCAGCGGATGTGTGTCTGAGTAATGTCACTTCCTCAGCTGTATTGAGTGAAGAAACGAGAGGGCAAATAAACACCACGGCTAATGCAAACTAGCGTTTAATTTGTCTAATCATCTCAGCCGTCTGCTAGGGCTGAGGTGGAGAATCAATCACCGCTCATGTCACGCACTGACATTTAAAATGATTTCCCCAGCATCTTTGAAGGCAACAACCTGGGGAGTAAAGGTAGTCTCTGTTGGCTGGCTGCATAAGCGATGGAGCTCACATGTTGCCACTGACCAACTGACACAGTGATTGCATAGATGTGCATAGAATAATGTCTCAAAACTAGCCCTATCAGTGATGGCAATGTGTGTGTGTGTATCTCTAACAGTGATTTTTGTGTGGATCAGGTTGGGTACGTTACTCTCTGATGGGAGACCCGCTATCAGGAGAGCACAGCTTGGTGATCGATTCAGCTGAGCTTGGCGATGATGCGGTCTACGAGTGTCAAGCCACGCAGGCTGGGCTGCGATCACACAGAGCCAAACTGACGGTGCTGGGTAAGAACGCTGTGTGTGTGTGTGATATGAGTGAGTGAGTGTGATTGAGAGCGAGAAGAAACCACTACGATATAACTCTCCTACAGCTGATTAAAAGCGAGGGAATAGAGCATTCCTCATAGTCCCCAATTTCATTAACAGTATTTAAAATACTGCCTCAAATGCGTAACACTGCAAATTTCTCTGCTCCGCATAAAACACTTCAGAGATCCCACCCCCATGCAATCATAAGTCAAGCCTTCATTATTTATTCACAATTTTAAATCACGCCACAACAGAACGCGTTTTTTCAAACAGAGCGAAACTGAGTCGACAGAAACACTGAGAAAATGATCCAACCCCCACCTCACTGTTTCTTTCCCTCTCTCTCTACAGTCCACTGACACTTAACATGGTAAAGGGCCAAGGAAATGTGATTGCAGGAGTCACAAATGACTTGCGTGAATGGTTAAAAGTCAAAGTCTGCACAGTTAGCACATTCTACAGTGACTCACAGAATTCATCAACCGCAGGGCTGCTTTTACATTAACGCAATGTGATTGATCTACATATTCTCCGGCATTTAGCGACAGTGGGTGGGGGCGAGGAGGAGGGAATGATCACTGGGGATTTTAGCTCAGTGCTACATTGCTGACACCTGGTGGCCCAGCTTGGACACAACAATGTTTTGTAGTACCTGAAAAAGGGCTAAAAATATTAGACATTAAAGATTTAGCACAACGAGAGCGAGAAAGGCCAAGTTTGTTACTGCTCAATAAAAAGAATTCTACCTCTAATTGAACAAAGTTGGCACGGCCACACACACTTGCCGTAGAAAAGTAGGGCTGCAAAAATAGCCTTTGTGCACACTGCCGAATTCCCAGACTAGAGCACAGCGAATATGCCAACTCCTGTGTGCAAGGAATGAGGTGTGTGTTTGTGCACGCGTGTGTGAGCATTCATGTGTGTACGTGCATGTAGGGGCATGTGGGGAAATCAATGCAGCCGGATAAGACCAAAGCAATCCAGCAGAGTCAAAGAAGTCAACGGCAGGAGTGCAGTTGAGGGAATCCACATGGAAATTAGAATCACCTCGCGCACGGATTCCATTAGCGCCTGGGCAAGACCAGCGAAAAGACCTCTGACAATTCTGATACAAAAACAGAAATTGCTTCTGAGAAAAGGAACAGGACAGACGGAAGAGGGTGTACCACAGAACGTGTGTTCCTGTGCATACTGCGAGATGGACACCTTCATCAAAGGTGGCAGACACTATTTGCCCAAGGCTTGCACACAGGCATGCAAACAAATGAACAAATCAGTAATTCAGCTGAAACGGGCTTGCGGCGGAGTACCTGTAAATAGACTCATAATAGCAAATCTCAGCCATGTTAAAAGGGCATGAGTACTGTCTTAACCTCTTTTCAGAGGAAGCCGATCTCTCTCAATCTTTCTGTCCATTTACCAGCTTGTTCTGTATAGGTCAAACTGGCAGAATTAAATGATTCATGGGTATGGCTTTACATATGAAAATACAAAACTGTAAGCGAGAACGTAACTTGTGGGTTCCCATAGTACTTAAATAACTGTACATTTCAGGCTATTTGGGTGGAACTGACATAGAATTGAAAGTATGATGTAGTTTTGAAGATTAAAAAACTTTCCAATTTTTTTTTTTCCAGTGCCACCTTCGGATCCATTAGTGGAGGGAGGGCCTGTGGTCCGTCTCAAAGCTCATACATCTCATAACCTGACATGCCGGGCATCTGGAGCCAAACCTGCAGCAGAGATTACCTGGTACAGAGACGGAGAGATAATGAATGATGCCATCTACTCAAAGGTGAGATTTGGACACATCGCTCTTTATGTCACGATGGCTGATTACAACTTAGGATCTCTGTTATTGCCATAACCTCTCCTTCACATTAACTCACATCCACAGTTGCGAAAACCCTCTAGAATTCAATCTCCGTATGTCTCATCTTCATCACCCTACCGCAAGCTGCCTTCTTTTGTGCCTCTATTTTCTCTCACTCTTGCTGTTGCTCTAATACTCGAGCATAACTGGAGCATGTCAAAGCTCAGACAGGCATAAGCGTTTGATACAGTTTCCGCTGAGAGAGAAAGAGCAAAGGAGGGAGAGAGGGAGTGAGAGAAAAAAGAGAGAGAGAGAAAGAAAGGGAGAGAGGGTGGGAGAAGAGAGGGGAAATCAGCCACAACAATGCCGAAACACAATGGGAAGTGCAGTGGAGCATGAACCGGCTGCAACTGCGAAAGTGTCACATTTGTCATGCTCTCTGACCACGCTAAACGACACGTTTAAGGGGGCAAGAGCCAGCAGTGAATTGAGGGAAGAGGAGGAAAGCGAGAGAGAGAGAAAGAAAGACAGATGAAACTCGGAAAGCAGATGAGGGGAAAATGAACAGGAGCGGATTGTTTAAGAGCGAGGTGGAAATCTCAAAGCCATTTTGATTCAAGCTGGAGAAGAAAACGAGACGGAAAGCCACATGAAGACACAAAGAACAAAGTGAAGGAATGTGAAAAAGGTAGACACGGGGGGCAAGTCGGTGGGAGAGAGCAGATGAGCAATAAGAAAAGGACAGTGAGTGGTAAGGCTGATGACAGACGGCGTCGTGACTCGATCTAGCGTAAAAATGCTTTCAGCGCATCGGAGGTTAAGCGTATGACCTGCCATCGATTCACCTCCCCCCCCAGGCTCTCCAGGGAACTCTCTTCCCATAATGCTCCTGCCCCAGTACAGCACTCAGTGCCCCCTCCCACTGCCTCCAATCGTCCCAAACCTAAAACTGTGGCTGATCCTCCATTAAGGCTGTCTTGTAGATTCAGCGGGCAGCAATTCACCTAGACTGTACACCTCTCCCCACTTAACTGTATTGATTTCTCACACACAATAAATAGATTTCGAAGATGATGTGCAGCAGGAAGAGCTGATAGGCAGATCTTTGTGAAAACGTGCTAACGGCACAATGGGCCCGGCAGCGTCGTAAAACACAGACGCTCACCTGCCTCGCTTAACTGATGGCGGCGTTGATGCTCTGCAATGCTCAGCCTACGGTGCTGGCACAGTCTTGAGCTCAAATGGGATTACGGGCATCATGGGAATTCCTTATTAAATTAGGACTTGCATCAGGAAATACAGGACAATTAGATTAGGATTATCATGTCTGTGTGATTTTAAGAGGGATAACCAGATGAGAGAAACAACTCTGTTTCGTCCGACCATAACATTGTAGTAGCCACTGTGTCTCTTCTTATTTGAATCCAAAAGGTGTCACATGTAACAGAAATTATGGATAGTTTTGTTAAGGGCTGCCTTTGACATTATTTTCAGAAGATTTCATTGAGGCATTCTATTTTCAGAGCTGCAGCAATTTGTTCCACTAGCACTGATACTGTCTCAGTTTCTTAACTGGTTTCACAGCATATCACTGTCTTTTCAGACTTTAATGGAGGATGGAAAGAGAGAAACAGCGGTTAGCATGCTACCCATGGTGCCTGAGGACAGCGATTCTGGACGTACATACACCTGCAGGGTCCTAAACCCTGCCGCTCCTGCAGGTCGCCAAACATCAGTTACCATCAGCGTTCAGCGTGAGTAGTTTTTATGTATTTTTTTTTTTAGATGCAGATTATGTGGTACTTATGCAGGCACAGCCAAATGTGTTTTTCTTTCTATATTCCGGATACTAACTATAATGTGTGCTTTGTGTTTTTTTATGGTAAAAAAGACGTGTAATTGTACAGGGGAATGGATTTTTAAAAAAGGATTGTGACTTAGATTTACACACCTGGAGCTCGGCAGCAAAGTCATTGGGAAGGATTTGTAAAGCCTTTATTGCTGCAGTGAATCTAATCCTGCATGTTTCCTTCCAGATCCTCCGTCTGTGACTCTCTCTGTTCAGCCTCAGACGGTGATGGAGGGAGCAAAAGTGTTGTTCATATGCTCTGCCTCTGCCAACCCTGAGATCACAGGTTACAGGTAAGCACATCTAATATCACAACAGACTCAATGCATAATCCCAGATTATCCACTCCATCAGATTTAGGTTTGAGAGTAAATCCTAAATTGGATATAAATTACAGATCTAATGCTTTGTGCACAGTTGATTCAGTGTTTGGTGTTAATAATAGTTGTTACTGTAAAGGGTGAAATATCACAAAGAATGTACCAGTGAATCTAAAAAAATAAATGTTTATATTGCAAACAGATGGTCCAAAGGTGGGGTTCCTATCTCTGAGGCCAATGGTGACAGCCTGGAGGTGACCGTAGACCACTCTTACTTTACAGACCCGGTGTCATGCGAAGTGTCCAACTCAGTAGGAAGTACTAATGTCAGCACCTTGGTGGATGTACAATGTAAGTACCCATGTGGTCATCCACCTCCAAATATTAAAGCAAAATTGGTGATGTTTAGTCTGTATTTATCTCCTTTGTGTTTAATTTCAAGGAAGGGAATGAAGAAAAGTCTATAAATTAATTTGGACAAAGATTTTAGAGACCTATAAATAACTGAATAAGAAATGCCTTATAAATGACATCAGGTTGTAACTCACCTTTTTTTAGTTGTGGCCACATAATTTTGACTCCCTTGAGATTTAGATGTTGGAGTGTCTGTTAAATAAGATATTGTTATTCAGTACAGTCTAACAGTGTTATCAGTCTCTTACATAATGTAAACGTGGCCTGCATGAAAAATATTAATATACAAGAAGTAAACAATACACATTCAAATCATTTCCTTCAAAAATGTAGAGACATATGCATACCTTTTTTAGGGGCTTCATTTTTGTTCAATCGAAAACATAAAATAACGAAATGTACAAAATCACAATGGGAATCCACATCTTTTATTTTTAGTTGGACCCAGGTTGCTGACCGAACCGAAACCCCAGATAGTGGACATAGGGATGGATGCTGCTTTCACATGTTCATGGACGGGCAACCCTCCCCTTACTCTGGCCTGGACTAAACAAGGCTCCAGTGTGGTACGGTGACCTCTTCTCTTCTTTCTAAATATGGCACACCATCTGTGCAACAACTGTCACAGCAATCCTGTTTGAATCATTCTATGAGTTCTAGATGCATATTGATTTTCATAAGGGTATGGGATGGACTGGGTTGGAGTGATTCCCAAATTTAGTTTGACAATCTTTTGTTACCCCAGTCCAATTTTTATCTGACCCAATACATACATTCCACCTCCATTAAGCAAGTGTATTTAGTCAAAGAGTTTTCATTAAGCAAGTTCAGGTCATATCATATAGGGCACCAGAATCACCCACCTCCAAAATCCCAATTTAACCCCTATCTGTATAGGATGGTTAATGGATGACATTTCTGTTTACGGCACATTTACAGGAGTTTGGCAAATGGATAAAGTGATTGCTAGCCTAAAATGAAAGTTAGATGTGTGAAATGCATCAGCCTATTCTGCTGTAAGTGTTTCTCTGCTGCTGCTTAATCAGATTTCATAAAGAGCCTGAGAAAGCAAACAAAAAGCGAGAGAGGAAGGAAAAAGAGAAGGAGAGAGAGAGAGAGTGGGAGGCTAAGGCTAAAAAGCCAGAAGGTTCTGATGAGGCAATCAGTAAATTTTGCCATGACTACATCCCTCCACCCAGTCCTTCCTGAGTATGGGCCGATCTGATCCACAAGTAGAGCGTTTACTTCATCGCCACAAGATATGGATTAATTGGCTAATTCGATGAGTGCTGGCGAATGAAAAAGTGATGCGAGTGCTAAACGGATTACTCACAGTTTGGCGGCGTCGAGAGGGGGAAGGAGGAGAAGGGGAAGGGAAAAAGGGTGCTCTAATGATCAATGGCTTCTAACAAGTGACCGTAGAGTGTGTACCAGTGCACCAGAGGCGAAGGAGCACAAGTATCTGCTCACACTCCGGAAAATTCCACACTGCCATTGTCGTAGGTTTAATTAGAGCAGTGGGTTGACTCAGAGGACCTAGGCTTGAGCGCTTTAGACAGTAATTAAGATTGCTGCAGACGAAATTACAGGCAGAGTCAATGCTTTCCCTTGGTATTGGTGGCATTGGTCTTTCTCTTGTGTGAGCCACAGGAAACAAAATGGATGACTAGTGCTAATGGTGATAGCCATCTCAGAGGACCACAGCTTGATCTGTCTGAAACAAAAAAACTCACTGTGTCTCTACACAATCGTCATATCTTCAACCTGTGGAAATATTGACATGCTGCAATGATTCTTATTCCATAACTTGCTGGAAAGATAAGACTTTAATCAATTAACCCCTTTAATCCCTTTTATTTATATAGCGCTTTTAATAATTCAGATTGTAGCAAAGCTCTGAACATTATCAAATAGGAGAACAGAGTGATGGTAATGTATAATGACGAGAATAAACTATTTATTTATTAAATGCAGAGACGGTCTCTGTAATCAAAACGACGTGCCCCCAACTAAGCAAGCCAGAGGCAACAGCGGCAAGGAACCAAAACCCCATCCATGAGAGAAAAAAAGGCTTGGGAGAGACCAGGTTTAGTTGGGGCCAGTTCTAGTTGGGGCCAGTTCTCCTCTGGCCAGACGCCCAGCACCTAATTTACAGTTTAATTTTATGCACATGTCAGAATGTGCAAAGGACTTCTAGAGAGTGTGTGTGTGTGTGTGCATTTGGTTCATCTCTTTTTGCTGATACACCATCTGATCTGGATATGGACTGAGAAACAGAATAAGAGAGAGACGGACTAATATTAGCGTATATGGCATTCTTTTTACGATGTAACGAGTACATTGTGTGTTAAGGGGAGTGTTCCCGGTTCCGACTGATTTAATAAATGCAGCCTAACAATCCTTTAACGGATTTGATTAATAGATGTGTATTAGTATGTTAAGTGTAAGCCAGAGGAAAGAGATCTGTCTTTAATCTAGATTTAAACTGACAGAGTGTGGCTGCCTCCTGAACAGTATTAGGTAAATTGTTCCAGTGTTTGGGTGTTAAACAACCACCCAATAAAGCATTACTATAATTTATATTCCACATCAATATTCCAAACACATATAGACAGGCACTGTCATACAGACATTTGATAAAAAGCATAGAGTTATATATACTTGGTGTGTGCTAATCTGTCTGTATAAATTGACATGTGGTTTGTGTTAAACCTTACCTGATGCCTATATCTGTGGTCACTTCTGTGGAGAAATGTCTCGGTATAGCAACAGATCTGACCAGGCTATTCTTGTTCATTTTATTTAACAGGTGCTCAGCAATAGCAACACCCTTCAGCTGAAGGCAGTTACACAAGAGGATTCTGGGACATACACCTGCAAAGCCATCGTGCCTCGGATTGGTGTGGCAGAGAGAGATGTAACTCTAACTGTCAACGGTAACTAAACACTGTCTTTTTATCTCAGTAATATTTTTCTCCCCTCGTTCTTTCCTAATTTTGTTCATGATGTATTCTGTTTCAAAACCACATGAGTTCACAGCTTTTGGTTAGCATATTAGGGTTTGGAACAAAGCTGTTATTTTTTCCTATTAATCAGTGAATTGGTTTTATAATTGATGAGCTTTTTATTTATGTGCAAGACACTTGATCTTGTGTACACAAGGAACATCAGCTCTGTGTCAACCTTTGCTTTCATTAGCACCCTTAGTCAGTATGATTTCTCTCTTTCACACCAACACTTCAGGCCCTCCCATCATCACAGCTGAGGCCACGCAGCAGGCCATCAAGCATTCCAAGGGCAAGCTGGAGTGTCTAGTGGGCAGCAGCCCTCCTCCTGACAAGATTGTAAGTATACAGTCTCCTATTTCTATATATATGTGTTTGCTGGGTATCTGATGCTTAGTGTAGCCTTTTTCCTGACAAGCTTGTTTGTGAGCCTTTCCCTTGAGCAGTTGCTTTCGGTGTGTGCACATCACACACTCAAGCTCCCTTCCCCTCTCCCTCCAACAAGATCTCATGCGCGTCTCTTCTTTCCTTGCTCCTGTCTTTCTCTTTCCATATCTGACACCCACACAGATACACACATGCACAGCAACAAAGCCCCATTCCCCTATTAGAGAGCGCTCGATGAGAGGGCTGATCCTGTATCTCACCTTTTCCACCCTCAAGCATGCAGAGGCGAACTGCACTAATGCCAGGGTCTGCAGAGAAGACCTCTGGCGTCCTAGGCTCCTTTCCAACGGCAAGCAATTAGCGCGTAGAACCACTGACCTCCCATGACCCAGTCGTACGTGGGAAGGCCTTTCAGTGGATAATTAGGGTCTAAGTTGGAGATAAATCGAGGAGAAGGGTAAAGCATAGAGATGCACCGAGACAGATGGAAGTTAAGCAAGGGTAACTGAAAGCAGTTGATGCAAAGAAGGAGTCAGAGGCAAAGAAAAAACCCTCCTGATCCCGGAAACAATGACAGGTGGGGATTTGGGCTGTTATTGGCTGTTATTTCTTCACCTGAGGCCAGTCAAGGGAGGACTTCTCAGACATGCTGTTTCACCTCTTCACCAGAAAGGTGAAGTAAAGAAACTATGGCTTGTTCTCTCTACCTGAATAGCTCTGAGATTTCAGACTGACCTGCTACTAGACAGGAGCTGCTTGTCTTCCCCGTACAGCTCTTTTTTTTACAAGCTGAGACACAATACTTTTGGTAAACCAACTCGACATGACAGCGTAAAAGAGCACAAAATTCCAATCTCTGACACTAAGTTTAAGACTACTTCTGGGCTGATAAATCTTTACATGTTTGTACTTAATTGTTGTTCTGTTCAGACCAGGCTTAAATATATAATGAGATTTTAAGTCAACTTGGAATCAGAATCAATGCTATTTGTAAGGAATAATTGACGACGAGCCGTTGAATTATTAGAAAAATAATGCACACCCGAGGTGGTGATGCGGTCACGAC
>JAUCMT010000028.1:15991143-16012779 GCA_032357475.1 Enteromius thamalakanensis
GCTCTTCCGATCTTTTTTTTTTTATAAAAAAAAAATTCCTCTTTAACCCATATATAAATAAATATATGTATACATACATATGTTTGTTTCATCCATACAATGAAATTTAATGGAGTCCAATTGTTTTTGTATGCACATTGATACAGTTTTTAATGTTCTTCTTTTGTGTTCAGAAATAGAGTCATACAAGTTTTCAAACAAAATGAGGATGGTTAAATGATGACAAAATTATGAACTATCTCTGAAAGAGAGCTTTTAGTTGTACAACCAAAGAGGTTATATCAGTCAGGTAACCAGTAATGCTATCTTCACTTTTGTGCTTAGCGTCAATTTCTGATACATGCAAAAAATGTAAGAAAATCAACACAAAATTAAATAAAAAAATGTTACAAGACAGGACAAAAGCAACTCTATGGGTATTTAAAGCTATTTCTTAAATGTTATGGTTAAATATACTATATAATAATATAATGTAATTATAAGTGAAAGACCTATAATAGGAATATGTTGGAGATGACAATGACAATACAACAGTTGTAGTGGAAATACATAGGGAGTCGGTGTGCATAGACTATCTTAAAACAAAAAGCCATTTCTATTGTGTTGCAGTGCGTAACATGCTTTTTATAGTGCATTTACAGTAGTTAGCTCTTTTGTAAAAATTAACTTGTAAAAGATGTTATATAATGACCCATACATTTTATAGTCAATGAACATAAAATCTACAAGCCAGGGGTTTAATCTGTTCTGGTATCTGGTATCTTACCAGGGCAGTGTCTTTTATCATCATGGAGTTGGTATCCCAATCTGCAAGTGCAGTAAAAGCCCCCCACATAATTATGGCAATTATGGTCACACACAGGCTCTCCATCCTCAGTGCTCAGGCACTCATCAATGTCTGTAAAGAGGAAAAAGAGGCCGTTTAGCAACAATTCTCACTTACATGGATTTGGGCTTCCACTACGAACAACAATATATATACTGTATATATATATATATATATAAACACAGAGTCATCGTCAAAATTATTGGCACTCTTGGTGATCAAAGGAAGCTGTGAAAATTAATCTGCATTGTAATTCATTTTGATATTTTATTTACAAATCACAAAAATCTATCAATAAATCAGTGTGTTTGTATTATTGTACTGTTGGAAGATCAAAACATGGCCCATTATAAGATTTCCAACAGAGTCAGTGAATTATTGATTTTTATCTGCTGGTATTTGATAGAGTCCATGATGCCATATGTCTAAACATGATGTCTAGGACCTCCAGCTGAAATATAGACCCACAACATCAAAAATACAGCAGTTTATTTCATTGTACACATGGAATACTTTTTATCCCTGTGTTTACCAAACACATCTTCAGTGTTTGGTGCAAAAAGTTACAGCATGATTGGAAATTCCTTATGGGAAATAATCATTGCCCTGAAATAATCAATTATTGCCCTTATGCTCTAGCTCTTTTCTTAAACCACTTCACTAATTTATGAAGCACAATGATCGTTTTCTGCACATCAGAAATATATTCTTTGTTTTTTTTTATTGTGTTGATGATTAAGGGAATTTGGGCTTTTGCTCCCCTCCTATTTATATTTCTGCGAAACAGGAAGCCATGGCTGGATAATTTCATGTTCACAATCACCCTGGAGTGCTCAAAATTGTGAATATGAATGAGAATATACTTCTGAGATATTTTACTCATAAGAATTTCTAGGTTGTGGCAATAGTTGTGTCCAATTTGAGAAAAGCATTCTGAAATATATGCTATTTACCTCTATTTTAAATTTGTATTATCGAAAAGGATAGATTTTAAGGATTAACAACACAGATTAATTTTCACAGCCTTCTTTCATCCTATTTACCAAGGGTGCTGACATTTTTGGCCATGACTATATACAGTATATATATATATATATATATATATTTCATTTTAGAATATACAACATTTTAAACATTATAATCTAAAAAAATAAATGTTATATTTTTTTAAATATTAAATTAAATGTTTATTTTATATCTAGTTTAAACTTTAGCCTTTAACGCAAGAGGTGACAGCAAAAGAGAGGAACAATTATGCCGTGAGAGAGACAGTCATGCTGTAAATCCATTGCTTCCATCACCTTCAGCGGAAAAAAATGCCTGGAAGCCTGTGAATCGGTCCTCATTGGAGTAATCTGATCTGAAGAGCACCGTCATGGTGTTGGTGGCAGAATAGATGACAGTGTTTTTGGGCGCATCACCGTAATGTTTCTCTGCCTCACCACAGAACCGGACTATGTCATTTCCTTCCGAGAGCACCTGGAAAGTTTCAGAAAGTTGTAATTACTTCAAGAAATTATCCTGTATCCGTATTCTGTATTTCATATAACAAGCATAATTATAATGCTAGGAACCTCATTAGGAATTATTGTGAATTTCATGAAAGAGGTTAAATCAAATGTTCAGCATAAACATTCTGATACAATCTGCTTCTTGTTTAATGTTAAAGCTCTAATCCTAAATTTACATTATACCACATTTGTGAATTTATGGATCAAGAAAATATATATATTCACATAAACAACACATGCTGATTTTGAAATCATTGTAGGTTCTTCAGGGAAATTATTTTAATCTGAAAAGGACTGAACATTACTAATAAGGTTCAATATTTCAATTAGTTTTGCATTGGCAAGAATGCCTAAACAATGTTTTTAAAACATACTATAAGGAAATTCTTTTTCCTTAAGTAACAGAACTCTGAACTGAACGCACATGACATAATCACGCGCGCGCCCTGTTTTGAAATGAGCTCGCGGCTCCCGTTTCTTCGCGTGTAATGTTAGATCAGTATGTGATTTACCGCGCGCGCCAGCATCAGTGGTGCGCTCGCGTATTATTGGCATAGATTTGCCGCCATAGCAGTGGACCTGCACTGTCATGATTTTGATCAAAGTGTGGGGATTCTGGTGGGAAGAAGTCCTCCATTTCCACACTGCTCTAATGCTGCTCTCTGTGACGCTGTCACTTATTGTCACTCCCCCTTTGAAGCAGTCTCCGCCTTGTCTCCACACTCTACCCCCACCCCTTACCCCCAGTGAACAACGCCCCTTTTCAGAAAGTTTTTCAAACCAGAGGTGTGAAAAAGCACTGCTGAAACAGGGGGGTGTTGTGACCCTTTAACACTAACTTGCTGAGATCATATTTGTATTGCACCACAAGCTTGGATCATGTTCAAGAAAACCTTCAATTCTTGGTCAATGTCTAACTTACAGCTAACACCTTACTAAAATAATCTGCACGCGTTTCACAAAATACTGCTATTTATCTAACTTTTTTTTATTCTTCCTAGGATCCCACCAATGGCTATTACAATGTGCGGGCTCACGAGGACCGCCACATTACAAGAACCGGGTTCTCTGAATATGTTCCTAATGCTCGCCCGGTCTACACTCCCTCTCAGCTTCCCTCGCCAAGCCCCTTATACGGGCAACACTCCAGTCAGCCTCGGATTTATGACTTCTCCCAGCGTTACGCCACAACCCCTGCCACACGCACCACCTATGAGCAACAGCAGTCTCAACAACCACAGCAACAACAGCAAACTCCTACCATCTATCCTCAAGAGCCAGTCTATGCAGGCTCCGCTTACCTTCCCGCCACCTATGGCCGCGCCTTCACAAGCTACGTCAAACCTGCATCCTTCGAGAAGGTTGATGGGTACGAGCATTCAGACCAGGCCAGCAAGGTGTCCAACTCCTCCCGTTTCTCATACGCATCCTCGCAGGTGTCATCGCAGCAGTCTGACTATGGGCGGCCGTCACAGCAACGCATGCAGACTCATGTGTGATGGCTCTCTCAAAGACCCGCTAAGGGTCTGGCATGATCAACATCACAAGGACTTTCTTCTGAATGGGTTCAGGAGGGATTAAGCAAACTTTAAACTCAGATTCAAGAGGCGGAAAAGCTTTATTGCTATCTTGAAGTGAATGTTGGATCGATGGAAAACGCCTTTCGAAAGAACTGCAACATGCCAAGCTTGGAAGTCACCATCAAGCTACTGATTTTCTTCGTCCTAATGTTAAATTCGGCACTGTATTTCCACTGCAAAAGGCTCCTGCATTGAGCCTTCTAGATCTCGGAGAAGGAAAGCAGTGCTGTGGAGAAGGACAGTGTCCTCATGAACTAGTCTTTGCAAATGAGGATGAGCTCATGACACTACGCTGAAACAATCAAAATGACATGAACTTAAAAAAAAATCCAAAAAGTAAAAAAAAAAAGTGTTTGTTGGCATGCTGATGGAATTGTAAGCACATTTGTGTATCAATGACAACAGGTCTTGCCTACACAAAATGTCTCAAAGTTCAATCCACAACGCAGGGGAGCAGAAGAAAGCAGAGCGCATGCGCTCACCCTAAGATATTTCTTCAGAAGCTCTGCAGTCTGCACTGCTGTTGGGCTAGTGAGGGAGTATTTATTTAAAGCCTCAATGGACCAGTGCCGGAAACTGGAATCTGGAATGCTTTGGTTAAAAAAAAAAGTTTCAATTATGGACAAAATCCATAAAATATATATAAAATCCATCTGTTTGATGGAACCAAGATTGGCCAATCCCCAAAGAATCAAATTTAGAGGTGCGGTCTTTTTAAGCTATGCTCTCAAGGGTTTGTTGCAGAGTTCAGAGTAGAACCCATTTCGGGACCACGGTTTCTAAAGTCAAGCCATGTACGGCAAACCTAAATTGCAGCACGACCTTATGGCGTGCAGTAATAATCTTTTAATGTTCCTTACGTGACCACTGTATGTTATAAATACAAAGTGTGCCAAGGTGACTGTTATGTCATGCTGACATGGCTGACACCGTCAGGTAGCACCAACATGTTTACATAGAAGAAAAAAAAGAAAAAATAAAAAAAAAATAAATAGCAAGTGAAATGCAGTACTGTCCATATCCACTTAAAGCCACTTCAATGACTGTACAAATTGTTGGGAAATTCACTCCTGTCTGTTGCATGCAGATGATGTGTGTACGTGAACGTATTCAGCATTTCTTCTCATCAGTTTGTTCCTTGTGTGAGAAACCGCTTACTGCACCCTACTTCTATTCGATCTTGGATACCTGCATTTGGAGGTTACCATACTGCCATTTTCCTTTGAGCCTGAATGGTCGGCTCCATATGGAAAGATAAAAAAAAGAACTGTAAGATAGGTGAAACAAAACATTGCTTGTCTTTATTTTTATATTTTATATAAGCCTTAATGTACAGCGTGTAAGCTGCTCTATTGTAAAGTACCTTTATATTATAAAATGCGTTTATCTATATCTTTGAGTTCACTTTATTTGGATCACAACGGTTTTTACCCCCATATCACTTATCAGTTTTGGAGAGGTGAAAGGTGTTATACAACTAATTGACCTTTTTCTTTGGTTTCTTCTTTTTTTTAAATAACGGTCAAATAATTTTATTTGCTAAAAATGAGCTATTGTTGCTTGTAACTTTGTACACATATTTATATTTAAATAAAATCATTTCAAATAATATCTGCTCTGACTGAAGTGAGTTTGGCACACATCGCTGGGTCTCGTCAAATGTCATGAGGGAATGAGGACAAACAATACCGGGGCTGCCGAGTTGATGAATACATAAATTAGCAGTGATGCCTATGTTGATTCTCTTATTCCCGCGGCGACAGCAGGGTTTTTAATAAAGACGGATGAGATTCCCAAGCCTCCCGCTGTCTGCGTATCAAACATAGCAGGCACGGGCCATCTCCCCCAACGCAACCAAATATTGCGCTGACGGAGCGGGTGTTGTGTGACAACATTATCTTGTCGTGTCACCCAGTCTCTCAGATTTCATCATGTCACGCCGAGCTTCACCGCAGGGAGTGTTGAAGACATAAACACGTACTCAGCATTAAACAAATAAACTGATGGCTACTCTGGTAAATTCAGGGTCATGTTTCCATCAGCTGTCATCATTCCTTGCATACAGCGAACACTGTCCAAAGTAACCAAACAAGAATGAATACGCAGAATGTGCAAACCCGATAATATAAAACTTGTTATCCTCTTGTCAGTCGCATTTGGCAAAAATTCTATTCAGCATTCTGCTGACTAAACAAGTTTTAATTTTAAGTTACCGTTACGTCAATAGCGGAAAGAACTACTAGGTTTGCCAGGATTTACATTTTCAACGAGTTAGTTTGACTGAAATAACCAGTGTTCATCAAAATATTATGAAAACTAGTTATTTGTTGCGTATCCTATCTTCTCTCGCAATGTTTTTCTGAGGTACATTCTGTTGCCTGCTAAACGTGCTGTTATTTGAAGCTGATACATCGACCCATTAATTAACGTATTAATAATAAACAGTTCTGTTTTCTGGTAAATGATTAAAACAATGAAACTAAGCACAAAACACAGCAATACACTAAATTTAATACCTAACGCGCGCCATATCTCCCATCATGCCCAACTTTTGCGTCATTCACCTAACGTTACGTTTGAATATGACTCAAGATGAATCTCACCACAAGATCCATGAATTACAGACAGCACTTAACCAAACAAAATGTGTAACAGAAATGTATGTAAGATTGGTTGAACGGCTAGATTTCAATCATGCATTTCGTTGACCACAATGCTTTGTTTTGATTACATTTTCCCATTAGGTAGTAAGTGATGGTGACCTTTGGTTGCCTAGATACCGTATTAATGTGTAATATGCTCAAGTCCAAATGTTATCATCACATCGATTGGAGATGATATAAAAGGTTGAACACCAATCTAAAGCTCATACGAGGTTAAATCTGGCATGTAATTAGCCTAAGTTCAATACTCTGTCAACCATTTAAAACAACTGTTGCAGTGCAGTGCAATGCTTTATTAAACCTGCAGCTTTTGAATTGGTGCAAGGTCAACACGAAGTAACTTACTTTCACATCTGTAACAAAGACAGACTGTGGATTTTCTGGTATCAACTTAGAGTAGATTTATGATGCTTTTAATGTAATGTAAAATCTGAATTTATTTTATTGTTAAGAAAACATTATGAAACTCCATGAAAATTGCACTACATTAAAATATTGGAATAGTGTTCAAATAAAAAAAATATAATGACACAGAAAACACCAAGAAGTTCAGTTACATTAACAATACAAAGATCATCTAGTCACCCAGACACAAAGCCATACAAAATCATTGCAGTTTTAAAAAAATAAAATAAAATAAAAATTAAGGTCTAACAAGCCCCCAAAAGGTCAAAGTGCAATTCATAATGCTATATGAAAATTCTGTACATAAATATAGTATCTATTGCCCGACATCTCTCAGAATACAGCAAATGTCTCTTGTACCTCCTGGGAAATTAAGTCACTACACTACAAAGCCTGAAAATCTTACTAAGCAAGTGGACTTTCCATGGGAAAGAAGCTTGCCAAGTCTATGAGGAACCAGACGTATAGATTCCTCGATACGTTGGGGTCTCTTTGAAGGAGAGACCATCCTGTTCGGTTGTTTCAGCCAACAGCTTTGACATTGATTGGATGTAACTTTAACATGCAGCAGAAGTGAGTGACCTATGTTGGCCTTGGTTGTATTGGCAAATGGATGACGGAAATATCCTATTTTTACCTAATCCTCTATTTCAGAGCTTTGGCACTGAGGTTCCGAGATCACACAGATGTGAGGAAAGAAGGTCAGCCTGAGTGGGATGCTTACAGAAATTTCTAGATTGCAAAGAAGCTTCTGACCTTCGCTTAAAGAGAGAAAAAAAAAAGTAGGGGTTGAAGCTACCTCCAAAGCCTGAAACAGGAGTTTCTGAGAAGAGGCAGGGTCTGGTCTTTGGAACAAAGCATAAGAAAAAAAAAACTTTTAAAAAACTTTTATGAGAACACAACCTCCACCAGGTCGTAAGTACTGGCAGATTCATTATGGGACAGTCTGATCTCTAAATGCCATTTATGAAGTAACCATTCAAGGAATCAGATACTAACAAATGGAACTACAACTGTGTGATAAAGAGTTGGTAAATGAGTGTAACAGTACATCACAGCCATATATTTTCTCGACTAAAGTTGAACCCAACTTTAAATTGATTCTGAAAAACTTATGAAAAACATCATTCATAAGCCATAGCAACCAAATAGTCATACTGAATGAAAACGCTATTATGAAAAAGACCAGGTGGTCTGAAACTTATGCAAGTTCAACTGAAAGGAGTTTTTTTTTTTTTTTCGCAAAGGATGTCAACCAAAGCTGTATTTACTTTCTCTTTTGTGAGTACTAAATATTCACGCCACTCAACGTTTGTGTTCTTCTGCTTTGGCTGTCTAGGTCCAGGCTTCACTATATGTTTGTGATTTCACGGATCCAGTCCCGCAGTTTGGTGACACGCGTGTAAACGCCAGGCTTGTTCCTCCGAGCGCAGCCTTCTCCCCAGCTTACTATTCCAGCCTGGAACCATTTGCCAACATCGGAACGACATACAAGAGGACCGCCGGAGTCTCCCTGTGGAAGCCAAAAGAAAAGGAACTTTTAAAAGTCATTCCACATTTTCCAAAACTGTACGAAATGCATGGAGGACACTCACTTAACTAAACATACTTGATGACCGTATTCAAGAGTTGCCTGTTGATCTATTCTAGAGAATGTTCTTTAATGCATCGCTGAATGTTTACTTCATTTTTAATGTACAGTATACTGTTATTTATTTTGTATTTATTTTTCCATTTTTTTTAAATTGTGTGTATTGATGCTTTTCAATATTGTATATAAAATAATCATGCCAATAAAGTGCTTGAAATTGAAGAAGGGGGTGAAATGATGATTATGTATCTGAGAAACTGAAATACAAAAGAGGAGGGCGTGTAAAGTAATCGCAAACCTTTTAATTATTATTGTAATCACTTATCATTTATTATTTTGTACCTCTAATTTAAGCTGCTTATTTACTGTGTCATTTCATTTCATTACTATTATTCCTGAATGATTTGTTTTGTGTGTAATACAATTCGGCTCTTAATTACTTTGCCAATATTTCAATGTAAACAGACGTGGCAATAAAGCATGTTTGAATTGGGAGGGGAGAGGAGAGAGAGAGAAAGAGAGGAAGACAAAACAACCGAGTGAATGAAAGATTATTACAGAGGGTGAGAAGGATGGAGCAAAGTACAATGAGAGCGAGAGAATCCACACAAAATTCTATGAGCTACTTTAGCAGGAGAGGAAGCTAGAACGGATTCACAAGACCAGGACCGGAACCCGTGCGAGAGAGAAGCACACTAAGAAGATTACACCCAGAATAAGAGACGCACAGAGCGTTCAGAAGAGGAAAGCAAGATGAATAACAAGTGAGATAGAAGTAGAAATTATGGAAATCAGCTCATTTAAATATCAGGGAACAAGGTAGAATAATTAATCTTCTCCACTACGAGGCTGTACACACACTGCAGGAAGACAACAACATTAGCTCGACACTTTGACGGCATTATGCTCATGTCATATTTGTACTGTAGGTGTTTCTGAATGAACAGAACAGGACGAAAAAGACTCTGGGCTCTCACATTTTGTACATATAAAGATTTTTCCCTCACAAGTGGGGAAAGGGGCGTTATAAGGGGTGTGACGAGACCTCGTGACATGACCGTTTTGGCGATAACTTTCCGATAATGGTATAATCTCTGACAGGAAACTGCTGCCGCGTGTAATTTATGACGTGCTGACGCAAATTCCAAATGGTTGCTTTCTCGCATTCAGTGTAGGCAGACTTAAGGCCCAGGTATACTTCACTTTCCACATTCGTTTGGTCTTGACTTGCACTCTTTCAGCATTCTTCTCGTGCATACACTGTTGTACGTGGACAGTCTGCGAGTCATAGAGTGACAGAAATGACTTGATGCAGATGGCCGAAGCATACTTTGGCCTCTAAGCTGGCGCTGCGTTTGCTGTAGGCAAGTTTGTTTAGGTATTCGGCCTGAATCTTTATTCTTATTTATTGTTAATTACTGCATGTAATTAAAATAGTTTAATTTCAAAAAGTTGATAACAAAATGCAACTGTTTTTGTTAAATAAATTAAATTAAATCCCAATATATTTTTATCACTGAGGAAGTCTCGTCTCGTTCTCGTGAACCCAGTGTCTCCTTTCGTGGTATAAATTTGTCGTCACATCCCTAGGTGTTATGATTTGTGACCCTGGACCACAAAACTTGTTTTAAGTCACTGGGATACATTATATGGGATAGTAGCCAAAAATACAAAGTTTGATTTAAAATGATCAATTTTCCTTTTATGACAAAACTTATCAGGATTAAGTAAAGATTGCGTTCCATGAAGATATTTTGTACATTTTTTACTGTAAAATATATGAAAACTTAAATTTCTAATTAGTAATATGCATTGCTAAGAACTTATTTTAAGTAATATTAAGTATTTAACTTAACTTAAGTATCTCTCAGTATTTAGATTTTTTCTTAAATATACTCAAATTCCAGATTTTTTAATATTGTCCTATCCTAACAAACCATTCATCAATGGAAAGCTTCATTGAACAGGTTTTGTGGTCCATGGTCACATTTTGAGTCTGTAAATTCCATTTTAAAAAATAGTGGTCTACTGTTGTTCATTTTAATAGGAATCTGCTCAATCAAGTTATAGTTGGTACTGTACATGTCAATCAACAGACAGAAATCTACTTATTTTAAAGGTGTCTATGCAAGCAATGCAAAATTTCATGAAAAAATTCATGTTGAAATTTTGCATACTGTATATACAGAGCCATGTAAACACACTGTCAAAACATGATTAAAAAAAGCATTCTCTATATGCAATTTGGTCTTAAAACTTACCCATTTTTAGCATAATTATTCATAATATTTATTCAAGATAAAAAAAAACTTGAAATTTTACCTGAAAGTCCCACCCCCCCCAAAGAAGAAAAGTTTTTACCTGACAAGCATCCACACCTCCAGTGAGGTAACCGCTACACATCATTCTAGAGGTCACCTGACCTTCGGTCACCATGTTGCATACTGTATCATTAATCACCTTTACTTCTGCTTTCTGCAAGATTTGTGCAACACTTCCTACAACACATACATAAAACATTAGTCCTGTAAGAATGAATCTAATAGCAAAGAGCATCTTTACTTATTGTGAGTGTTTAAAAACATTGATTACAATTAGTTATGTGCTTCCACAAAGTCTCAAAACAAAACTTGCGCTAAAGGTGACCCTGAGACATGGGATTGATAAATGTCAAACTTGAGAGGTAAAATTCCAAAGGTATCTGATGAAACTCCAAATGCAAAGGGCAGCCCTCAGGCACACAAGCTGTCTCACCTCCCTCTCGGAGCGTGCCCCAGCCCGTAACAAAGCAGGAGCTACCGGCCGTGAAGACGTGAGTCGACGCCGGAAGGCAGATGGGATGCACAATGTTGGTGAAGTTCAATGCATCGCTCAGTTCCAGCAGCGAGATGTCATAATCATAGGTCATTGGGTCGTAGTTGGGGTGGGTTTTAATGGTCTTTAAAGTGCGCTTTTGAACAGAGTCCTGAATGTTCTGGTCCCGCAGACCACTGTAAGTCAGCCAGTTGGATATCTTGCTGTTCCTGTTGAAGATAGACACAATATTGCTTTGGAGGCCAGTGATTTAAATCTGATTATAAATAAGAAAATCTAAAGAAAAGTACACTGCCACATTATATAGCTGGTTTTACTTTTAATGAAACACCAAAAGCTTCTGAAAACAGAAGCTTATCATCTTCAAATAATTCTATAATAAAGACTCTAGAGGTGGGTGTTACAAATAAAACGTTTGACATGAAAATGTCTAATTTGTGGATGTTTGTGACGATCTGAACAATGTTGTTTTTGAAGTTAGTTGTGTTAAACGGTCAATATGAAATAACGTTCAAATACATTTAAAATCTGTAATTCAGGTACGCTTAGGTTTGTCAAAAGTATTTTTATATGACATCGATGTAAAGAGGGCCTGAGAAACGAAAAGGCTTGGTGATTTCAGCCGAACCGAGTCATTTCAGAGGTGGAACAGGTTATTACATTTTGATGAAAGATTAAAAATAAACATTTGGCCAGCGATGTATCATTCACAATAAGACCAGAAATGTTTATTAAGAAAGTAAAAGGGGTCGATTTTGATTTCATGCTGAAACCATAGCTCAGGAGAGTGAATTATTTTTCAATTCGGCTTTAGTGTTTCAGTCCAACAGAAACATGTTGGAATAATTTATCAATGTGAAGTATGAATGTATTGCATGTCTTGTGCTCCACCTGCTGGCCAATCAAAATAAATACAAGGTTAGGCTTTGATCCAACACTAAGTGCAAATGCTGGATGATTTTGAGCACAAAGTGAACGGAGAAAGATACTTAGTTGGTGTCTAAATTATGTCTGTGATAAATGATCATTTTTAACCGCAGCTAAATTAAGCAGAGATGCAATAAACTGACTTACTCTGTATCAGGCTGGATGAAGCAGTGGGCAGCGGACAGCAGCCATTTGTTGGAGATGATTGAGGCGCCGCAAACGTGTCCGCTGGTCTTAAAATGTAAACTGACCTGCCACGGCCACTCACCCACATCTGCGTTCTGCCCGCCCACAATACGGTTGTGCTTGTATGGCCGGACTCCACAGTCTGAAACCAAATTGTAGAAATGGTTCAAAAAGACTTCAAGGAAGACAACGGAAGAGCTAGCGTTGGCATGCTGAGATAAGAGGTGATGGGGTTCTTGAACAAGGCCGGCAGGGATAAGATCAGAGGGCTAACTGCACTGAAAGATGGCGAGTTTGTTATAACATCTGCTCTGACTCACAAGACCGTTGGCCTTTAGCGGGACTCAAGCAGAATCATAACAAGGCAGATATATAGAGGAACAAATAGTGCTAGCTGATAAAAACACAATGAGGAAGGGAAAAAAAATATATAAAATAGCAACCCTGAGGCCTATAAAAGAAGAATAATGTCATGTAAGGTTTCATAAAAAAAAAAAAAAGAAAGAAAGAAAAGTATAATGGCTTAGGGCTCTGTTTTTACACTAATTACCACATTGTTGATGATGCGGCAACTACTGGATATAAAAAAAAATTTCAATTCATCCAAACACCAAAAGCTTGTGAAAACACACTGGGAAGCTCATTATCTTCAAATGATTATGCAATAAAGAAACTAGAAGAGGGCGGTATGATCTAACGCTCATTCTCATAATTGTATTTGCATATACATTGTATGACATATTATAAATTTATACTACTTTCAAATGAATGATAATAATAACCAAATGATTAATTTGGTTTCACAAAGTGATTTGTCTAAAAGAACTTTTTACTGTTCATCAAATAAATATAAAGTTGTACTTTTTGCTACTCCATTGCTAAACCTTTAAATTAGTACAGAAATAAACAAATACAATTAGAGATTAAATTAAAATTACAATGAATTCATAAAATGTAAAAATGAATAAATGGATAAATATTTGCCATAATTTGTAGGCTTTTAAATTAGTAGAAGGACGATTAATTATATCTTACCATATTTAAATATCCAATATTTGCTAATTAAAGAATGCGGATAACTTATATTTTACAAATTAATTGTGCATCCCTAATGTTGGTTTATATTTTTAACTGGTTTTAATTTTTAAAAAGTTCATTCATAGCAAATAAATGAGTGCAACTTCAAAATATGTAACATTTGAGCAGAAAATAAAAGACTGCAAACAGCAAATTGAATAAAATAAGAGATGCTTAACTCCTAACTATAATTAGATGACCACAAACAAGATCATTGTGAAACAACTGAAATCCTCAACTGAGCAATGTAATGAAATTACATATTTAGGCAACAGCACAGCTGCGGTTTAATCAAAAAATGATTAAAAATATACACAGAAATCTGTCTTACCACATCCCTGCTCATCTGAACCGTCTGAGCAGTCATCTTCGCGATCACATTCTGCATTTAATTTGTTTACACACTGCTTGTTTTTACAAATGAAGGAGAAATCATTGCAGATACCAGCCGCTAAAAGAGAAAGAGTATAGAGAAGGTAAAACTTGAGGGGAATAAAACATCAAATGCAGCTTCTTTTCATCACTAAAGACCTACACCTCCTTCATAGCGATACAAGCCAGTGTATTGATCAGGCCTATTGATTGTGGGAAAGGTCATTTATCTCTGCTGAAGGATACAAAAACAATGAACAACTTTGAGATGGAAATAGCGAGTGATAAAGAAGTCTGTACACAATGAAATAAAACAAAACGGGGGATATCACTACCGTTTCAGCTTGAAGTGTTGAAGCTATTTCTCAGAAGTGTCTATTTTGCATATTAAAAGCAGGTTAATTATCACATTAATTAATGGTACTCAATATCCGGTGGAAGACATTAATCATTAATGCATGTCAGTTAAACATCTGCTGAAGTGAAGAAACACTTCAAACCAGCAGAAAATGTAAAAAAAAAAAAAAAAAAAAAAAAAAAAAAAATAATTCAAATACAGCTGTCTGATTAAAATTTTATTTTAAACATACACAAACAGCCAAAATCTCTCAATATTTGAATTCAGAAAATGAAAAAATATTTTTTACCTGACTTTTGGACATTAGAGACCCTAAACTACAAACACACAGAGCAGTCCCTAATCTTACTTCAAATGAACATCCAGCCCAACAATAGAAAGCACTATAAATGTTTCATAATTTATGATTTTGTGAATAACTCAGGAACTGCATATATTGATCTCACCAGGAAAATGTTTGTTTGTCTCAAAGAAAGCAAGTGCCATTATGCATGGGCAAAGAAAATCTAGTCTATTTTTATAACAAAATGTTTAACATATACAACTTCTAATTATATTGACTACAATTATATATGGCCTATATTGACTAATTGAATTTTACTCTACACAGCTACCGTGCTCTGGAGCAGGTTTTATTCTGCTTTAGAGATCACAAACCCAAACTGAACCAATCAAATGTTAGCAAAGTGACATACCTGATGCAGTGAAGCCATTTCCCCTCATCTCTAATTCTAAAACGAAAGCATTTCGATTTTTTGTGATAAACTAGCCTTACTACTTATTAATTATACTTGTTTACAGTTCATGTAAAATATTCATATAATTATTATATGAAGTGAAAATTAATTTAAGATTTGCATTTAAATTAAATTAAATTACAGATACAAGCTTTAATATATACAACTTTTAAAATGACTTTTTAAAATAACTTTTCTTTCAAACTTGGTGTGAAAATAAATAATTAAATTCAGTTCATTAAACTGCATAGTCATTCTTTTTTTTTCTGCTGCCTTCTCAAATTTTGCTGAAGCAGTGTTTATTACTGCCTCGTAAATGCATTTAAATAGATTTTAAATTACATCTTATTTTCAGTTGATCACAAATTCTGGTTCAAACTCTGATTTGACGGAGAATGTTTGTATTGAGCTTTAAGAGCCCGCTGATCCTGATCTAAACCAGGCTGGATTCGTTTGGTTCAGTCAACTCTAAATCTTCATGCAACAGGCCACTGGTGAAAACTCAATGACAAAGCAAATCTAGGGTCACTGTAAAGCCACAGTATCCACTCACAAGCTTCACACGAGACCTCGTCGCTGCCGTCATCACAGTCCCTTTTCCCATCGCATATATATTCTTGTGGGACGCAGGCGCCATCCCCGCACCTTGCCTCAGCTTTGCCACAATCTAAAAGACACAAAACAAAACCTTGTCAAGTCTCCATCAATGGGGAAAAAAAGCTTTTTAAAGTACACCACATTGAAGCAGGTCTTAAATATGTTTCTCCAGGAAAACATCATCTTAAGTTATGGTACTTCTCCACTGCATGGTACAGTTCACTTTTGGCGGGCTTTCCGCTACGTAAAGTACTTTTTTATTAGTACCACCTCAGCTAAGGTTCCAAGTGTACTATACAGTTACCAAAACGTGACGTGTAGACTCTGCTAAACTCTGATTGGCTGAAGAGAATCGTTGCTACCTGCTTCGCTGAACTTGCGCAAGACACACACAGACCTGCTAAATTTAAATCAGCACAGCCAGTGATGGAACGAATGCAACTGTTTAGAAAGAGCGCATCATCTTTACCAACCAAAAAATGTTGTGTGGTCTGTTAGGAAGTACAGACATTCCTCTCGTTGATAGCCTATTAAAAGTAATTTGAGTTTATGGGATTATTTGGGGTCCTAATAGGACCGGATTTCGAGGGGGACTCGATTTGTCACCATACCGTGTCATGCTGTACAGAACAGCGCCGAGCCGTACCACGCAGTGGAAAAGCAACATTAGTGCTTATATGAATTAGGGCTGGGCGATATATAATCGAACGATATATTGTGCGCATCTCGTCAGTAAAGCCGGTTCTTTGATTAGTACTAAATCCTCATCAGCTGTCTTTAAAAGGAACGCCAGTTTATGAACAGAGCCGTAGATCACTGAGAAGCTGCGCCATTGAATCACCCGCGAAACTAACGTGTATCTTGTCAGTGATCTACGGCTCTGTTCATAAACTGGTGCTGCATTTAAAAACAGCTGATGGAGATTTAGCGCTAATCAAAGAACCGGCTTTACTGATGAGATGCGCATAAAATATTGTACGATATATATCGCCCAGACCTAATATGAAGCCCAAGAAACAGCTAGTCATGGTACTTCACTTCAGTACTGCTTTATGGCGATAAAACATCTGCCTGCTACTGCTTTGACTAGCAATAAATAGTGTATCCTTACATTTATTTTCTTTCATTTGAATTAACTTCCTGACGCAAACAAATGCGATCATTAAAACACAATAGGAGAAACTCACCACAATGTTCCTCATCACTATTGTCACCGCAGTCATTTACTCGGTCACACACGAAGTACTGAGGCCTACACAGACCATTTTTGCACGTGAACTGTTCGTCTTCACAGCCTGAAACACAAAACACATTCAACTGAAGAATGCGTGTACACAAAATCTATCTGAAACATCACCTGACCTCGTCAATATTTAGTAAACACTTACTAGTTACTTGTTAGGCAGCAAACAGAACACAGAATTATAATGTAAAACTGAAGTTACAAAAGTAAAATTTGCACTTGTTTTTGATTTATTTTGATTTTTTTTTTCACATAACCACGCTTTCATAAAGCATATAAACTGCATTAACTGCAAAAGCATTATATGATCTAAAGAACTAATGTTTGAAATACCACCAATAAAGTATTATTTTACCGGAAAACACCTTTACATACATGACAAATATATTTAAATCTATCATATTTAATATAATAAATACATAAATATTATACTATGGTTTAAAAATTTTTAATGATGTCCTGCGCATTTAAATAATGAATAAAAATGTCAATTTTACTCATTGAATTGAAATGTGTCTAATAAAAAAAACAACATGCATCACAGAATAACTAACGTAATTATTGATGTAGTTTTTATTCATTTTGACTGAATGTTATATACCCCAGTATAGTGTTTGAATTGTGGCTTTGAATTTGAATTTTGAATTCATCTTCCTGCTATTCACATCAGTATCCTGTTGGACAGGGCTAATTCAATTTAAAGGGTTAAATTATATTTTGCGAAATCCTGACAGGGATGAGACTCACGGCAGTTTCTCTCATCACTCATGTCTTCGCAGTCGTTCCACCCGTCACAGTGTTGCTCTTTTTTGATGCAGTAGCCTGAGGTGCACGCAAACTGACCAGGGCAAGCTGGAGATGCAATTCAGGAAGGTGAAAACAGGAAGACAGCCAGAACTCAACATAGAAGAAGTGAAAGAGATTTTCAATGAAAAAATAATGTATATGGATCTAAATATCATCGCTGCATTCAGTTATATTGAAGCGCTGGGCTTACGTACGGTTTACAGGGTCATAGGCGGTGTAAGTGATCTTGAAACCCTTATCTGTGAAGGATTCATCTGAATGAAACTTCACTTCCAAGGTATTGGAGGGGCTAGAGAGAACAAGCCTGCGTCGTTCTCCACAGTACCTGAAGAAAGGAATGAAGCGTTAGTACAACAAAGACTAAGAAAAAATGAATTGGCAACAAACTACTGCAGATGGTTTTCAGCTAAATTAACATTAGATTTATTTATTGGGCATTTTGCCTTTTTATTTCATAGACTGTCAGGAAGCTGACAAGAAACAAAGAGGGAAATCTTTCTGGCTGGCAATGCAGGACAGATGACAGAACTTACTTTTTACCCAGAACCTCTACGTAGTCTTTGTGACAGCTGTTAACGTCCACCCCCGGCTCTTTCACACGGAACATATTGAACTCAATCTTTATCCTTCTACCTGCAGGAACCTGCACAATCCACACAGTGGATTCAAAAATGCATATCTCAGTAATAAAAAAGCATAACGGTCAAATCGAAACACTTTGCAACTTAAGATGAGTAGTTCACTCAAATACTGACTTTTTAATTTTGTGAAACAAAATTAGATCAAACGGCTATTTTATTTTATTTAGGAATGGCCACATATTTGTTTTAAAGACACAAAAACATTCAGGGTTAAAAAGATTTGTTAATGTTTATGAAGAAAAATCTCGGACTCTCACCAAGGCTTCATTTATTTGACAAAAAAAATACGGTGTCATGAATATTACAATTTAAAAGATTCTATTTTTTTTATTTTATAAATGTTCATTTATTGCTGTGATCAGAGCTACATCTTCAGCATTATTACTCCAGTCTTCACATGATCCTTACAAAATCCTTCTAAGATACAGAACTGCTCCTCAAAAACATTGAACATTAATATCAATGTTAAAAACAGTTGTGCCATCTAATATTTTTTGTAGAAACCGTGATGCATTCAAAAGAACAGCACTATTATGATTTTTTATTTAACAATGTAATACTGTATACAGTATGTCTCTACTCTCACTTTTGATTAATCAATATTATGCAGCCTTACTTAAAAATAGTAGTAATTATTCAAAAAATGACTATTTGAACATTTGATTTTGTGGTTCACTAAAGATAGAAAGAAAAAAAGAGCATATTTCAAAGAATTTAAAACAGATTTTTATACAAAAAAAAAAAAAAAGATAAAATACTGAAATATTTAATTTCAAATTGAAATTTTTTCTCTGTTGTTAAAGAGTAGTCAAACTGTTATCTGAGCCTTACATTGATGTTCCAGTTGCAGTCCACCAAAGGAGGATAGAAACTAGGAAAATAAGGAGAGGTGAAGACTCCTGTGGATGCAGTCAAAGATGCTCCACAGCTCCCGGCTAGAAATGAATATGGAGGAGTGAAATGAGTGAAAAACAGATATTATGAAACTGACACAGAACACTGACACAGCATTTGTACAAAATAATCAGTGACATTACCATTAATAGGCAGTATGGCAGTATAATTTGCTTTGAATCCAGTTTTCTGTACCGCATCTGTGATTAGGTTAATGAGCATGATGTTACCAGAAGAAACTACCTCAAGAGGATTTGAAGGAGGTCGAAGTCCACACTGTCTGTGATGGAAAGAGTGGTCACTTTGTTAAGGAACAACACTTTTTTTTTTAAATACTGAAGTATACATCAATGAAAATGCTTGATGGGAAATCGACAATAAAAATCTGTGTTATTTGCATTAGCGGTTGTTAGTTTCTAAAGTACATTTCGTCAGTGTTTAGGAATATATAAGCCCATAGATGACCTCTATCCTAAAAGATACAGACTAAAAATCATAAATTCAGTCAAGGATGTCCAAACTTTAACTGGCAGTGTGAAACTACACGACAGGCAAAGTTATATCAATAGGTATATCAAGTTAAGAAGCCTCATGACAGACACACACACACACACACACACAGGCGAGAGACAGAGAGACCTGGGGTGTAACAACATTATTAAGTTCTGTATGGCTGTAATGCACAGAAACTGTGTGTCACCTTGGAAACGGGGCAGAGGATGAGTGTTGTGTGAATCATGTTCAGTGCCCACTGGCTGCAAGATACAGTTTGCAACCTATACACTTCAGGTGATTTGTTACATAGCATAAATAAATCAAGAAACTAAAAGAAAAGCAAGTGCCCCTTTACTAAAGTCTGTCATCACCCAGTAATAAGGTGACTCAAAAGTTGGCATGTATCTGAGAGGTTCTAGAGAGGAGTCTTAACAAGCCAATCTTCAGCAAGAAGCCTAAGGCCAACCGTGAAAAATGAAATTGAATTGAAAGTTGTGCAACCAGCGCCGATGAGAGGGCTTCGTCCTTGAAGTTTAGAAGGTAGAGATGCACTGAAAAGGATATTGCATATAACCTGTATTGTACGTGCTACTTTTTCAAATAAACTAATATTTTTATCGAGCAAGGATGCGTTTACTGGATGAAAAGTGGCATTAAAGACTTTTATTTTGTTACAAATGATTTCTATTACAAATAAATGCTGTAATGTTAAACTCTATTCATTCAAGAATCCAATTTTCCCCCTTGAGAATCAAATCAGCATCATGTGATACAGAAGCATGATGCTGAAAATATAGCTTCTAGTCACATTAATAAATTACATTTTAAAATAAATTCAAATAGAAAATGATTATTTTGAATTACAATGTTTTTACTGTACATCTGATCACATAAATGCAAATTTTTTTAAGAAAGAGAAAATTGCTTTATTTTTCTCAAAGTGGGGAAAGTTTTTATTGTATTTAAGTAACGATAAAGCATTTCAGCCTTTTAACTGTATATTCATTTAACAGCATTGTTACAGGTTAGGGCAAAATCTAAAAGACACAAAGTCAAATACGAAAATGGCATATACTCACTTTGTGATAGAATATGTGTTGTCAGGACTGAGAGAGTCATAGATGGCTACGTAGTCATTGACACAGTCATCCTCTACGTGGAAGGACTTAAACCTGACGATGATGGCGTAGCCTTTAGGAGCGCGGATCTGCCACTGGCATCGAGAGTTAGCTGGGTATTTCCCAGGGTGGTTAGGAGATGTAAACACTTTCCAGGTGGTGTCAGCCACCAGACTGTTGAAGCATATCTCTGATGATAGAACACGAAAAGTAGATATTAAGGTAAGTGACAAACTAGCCCAAGTACTCAGATACAATGAATGATATTAGCATTAGGTATCAGAAGATGCTTAAAGCCTACAAAGTGGTTGAATCGAGTGATAAGAGGCTTCATGGATGGTACAAGGGTCACTCAAACACCAAGTCTGCATGAACCAAAACTGTGACTGGATTTTTTTCCCTATTATGAAGTATTATATGCCGGAGACAACCTCTACAGCAGGGGGCGCCAAGTTCAGTCCTGGAGGGCCGGTGTCCTGCAGAGTTTAGCTCCAACACTAATCAAACACAGCTAATCAAGCTCTTGTATAGTTGAAGCTTCCAGGCAGCTGTGTAAAAGCAGGTTGGAGCTAAACTCTGCAGGACACCGGCCCTCCAGGATCAAGTCTGATGACCCCTGCTATACCGCCTGAATTTCAAGAGAGACCATGTCAATGGACGAACCCTAGAGACAAACTTTGTCACCTCTAGACATTCAGATGAGCTGAATCTGACTTGTGTTGCAGCCTGGAATTAAACAACACCATGCTGGTTTTGTCTGGACAGAGGAGAACTGCCCCCCTGATAGACTTGTT
>JAUCMT010000028.1:16043745-16057727 GCA_032357475.1 Enteromius thamalakanensis
CAATGGAATTGAAATTGAAGTATTATTTTCTTTCAAATGTGTATATAAAACTTTAAACTTTCAATGTATGTATGTGTATATATATATATATATATATATATATATATATATATATACATATTATTATATGTCAGCAGTTGTCTCATTTTCTTTCCTCTTAGCTGTATATTTGCAGTTTTGTATTTGTACAAATAGCTATTATTTTATATTATTATGTTATTATGTTGATATTCTACTGTATATTATTATTGTTTTATATTATTATGTAGCTACTGTATAAGTCCTAACCTGATCTTAATCAGGTATGTACATCATTTACAGTATCTGTAATCACTGCAGTGGATTTTTGAGACTCAGCTCAGGTTGACACCTGCTGCAGTCGGTCATCACCTGATCGATAACACACACACGTACCACATGCAAAAGAGATCCAAAGAGAACAGCAATGTGAAGGCAGCAACCTGCAGCTGACAAACCCGACAGATGTGCTAAGTGCAGAGAAAAGAGAGTGAGTGAGGAAGAGATGAAAGCAGAGAAGAAACCAGTGCTTAATGAGCATGAACGTGACTCGCGAATGCGCTTTTAAGAGAGAGCACAAAATCTCAAGGAAAAAGTCTGTGACTCCTGTAGTAGCTGACTGCACAAAAACATTAATAGAGGCAGAAGCCTTTGAAAGACCAGTGGGGGCCGTCTCAAATGTTGCAGGACTGTATTAATTTTACACACGGTCAGTTGCTGCAACAAAACAGCCTTGAAGAAAAGTAGCTTGAATCACAATAAGCTCCCATGTGGATTGGATTGTCCTTATGGGGAGAGAAGAAACAGGGAACAGACATACATGTTTTTAATGTTTGCGTGTGGTGAGGTGTTGACATTTACAGCCTCTGTACAGGTGCTTCTCTTTAGGAGAGCCTTAAAAGCAAATCCATAAACAAATTATCTTCATTTCCACATCTTCTACAATCCATGTGTGTGCTTTTTTTACTCCCAGTTTTTCTCGGTAAGGTTCAACCTTTTTTATAAGTACAGTTAAGAATGTTTTTTTTTGTTTTTTACAAATGATCCTCCTTCTCTTTTTGACTGATCAGCAATATTTGACATCCACAACCAAATCTGAGTTTTGTTATCCGCAAACATTTCTTCTTACTGTCTGGAAGTTAATAATTGTGGTAACTGTAACTTTACATATAATACTTTTAGTAGAACTTTAAAATTAAAGCTTATGAATTTATTAAAACGGTAAATAAATTAATAAAGTCAGATAAGTCTGAGAAAACTAAAATGCATGTGTTTTTAGTGGGCTTTTAATTTGAATTTATTAATTTATGTTTTATTTATTTAATTTACAAATGCTTTTAATGTGTTTATGCAAATATTTATTTATTTTTTATTATTGTTTGTTTACTGTTCCCTCTAAACGTCATATACCTATCATGGAATTCATCAGTAAAATTAAATATGTATGTAACCTAAAATCAGTATTTATTTATTTATTTATTCATGCATGCATAAATTTGCACACATGCATATATTTATTTATGCAATTTATTTATTTATATTCATGCATTTATTTGTATAGGGGCTAGGGTCACCTATACATAATTATTATATTACATAGATAGATAGATATGAACTGAGTAAATTACTTACAAATTGTAATCCTTTATTGATTCCAAATTACAATTTGAGATCGATCTCGCAGCATGCATATTTTACAAGGCGGCTAATTCGTACGACCTCACTTTTATGAATTCAAGATTTCTGCTAAACCTTTACGTATTTTATGAGTTGCCAATTTATATGAATTTGTATAAATGACCTACGCCTAACCCCGCCCCTAAACCTACCGGTCACTGGGGTTTAGACAAATTGTACAAAATCTTACAAATATGAATACTGTACATACGAATTGATCTTGAGACTGTGTTGCAAAAATTATTGTTAGTAACATAATCGGTTACGTTACACTTTTTTGGTAATGTAATCAGTCTACTTTTTAATTAGCTACTTTCATATTTGATTGCTAAAAGTCAAATCCTTGATTTTATATCATCGGTTGCTCAAAAAGATCATTGCTTTAAAGCCTCAAAGGTCAGGGTTGTATGACACAAACCAAAAAAGGCAAACATGAGGTTTATAAAGTAAATGTTTGATTTTAGTGATGAATTCTATGCTTAGGATTGAGTGATTATTCGGACGGATTAGAGATAGGGATATTCCCCCAGCGTCGATGAAAGTAATTCACTTAATGACTGTTATTTGGGCTTTCGTTAAACAAGCTGAATTTGATAAATCGGCATTTTATACATACACATCGTCCTTGATATACGCACCTGCCTCGAAAGAAGGGGAAAATATCATCTTTATCCTTTCAAATCCAATTCTCATGCCATTTGCTGATCTGCAATAACCCGCAAAGAAAAGCAAGCGATTCCAAAGCAGGATTAGTGATTTCACAGTGGTTAGAACGCCGCGTCTTGCTGGCAAGCTTTCAGATGGCAGAGACACTGATTTGCTCTGGCATAAGACACCGAACGAATGGAATGCATTAAAAGAGTATAAGGAATAAATTGGAACATATGTGCAGTGGTAACGAGTGCCACGGAAATCTCACCTCATGTTTCATTCTTCACATGCAAAGGCCAAAAAAATGACCTCACGACACAAAGGTGATCAGTGACTTCTAGTGTAGTGTTATTCTGTAAATCCATTGGAGTCATTGTCTGGAGAGATTATAACTTAGATTGCAACGGAACACACAGTGTTTACATATACACAAAATGTCTGATGGGTTCGAAGCCACTCAGAAAAAAATGCAGTAAGCGCAAACTTTTTTAGTGCAGGAGGTATCATCGAAGAAAAAAAAAAGATTCGAGATTCATCACTATTATAATTGCTCATGCTACCCAATCTCATGAAAGTGCATATAAATAGTACGCCGAATAAATATGCAAAAAGTAAATAGATACGCAAAGGATTTTGTATATGCTACGTGATGGGTAGAGTTAGGGTATCATATGCGGGCCAGCAAATTTCATATCATATTTACGCAAAAAAAAATATTTTATGCGTGCCAAACAAATGTGTGACACATATGCCTATTCTTTTTTTTGGCATACTATTTATATGCATTGCATGAGCCCAAGCTGTACTCATACTTTGAATAATAAGTTCGAAAAAATGACCTTCAAACACTTCGAATGTCATTTTTTTTACTTTTCTGTGTTGATATAAGAAGTCAAGAAATAATAAAGAGAAACTGAATTGGTCTAAATCTAGATTAATTAAAATGATTTATGTTGTTCCATGCAAATCCAATAAACCTTTTTCATTTTTACACAATAACCAATTAATATTAAGATTTTTATTCCTTTTTTTTTATTTTATAGATTTTATTTTTTGATTATTTTTTTGAGAAAATAAACTATTTTTTAAATGAAGAACATCCTAGTATTGTAGCGACAAGTTTGTTTTGGGTAAACAACTCACATTTGCTTTAAAAAAAAGTTAAATGTACTTTTATTTTTACACATTAGAAGACTGAAAATAACAGAAATACTTGAACAAATGTCGCAACTTGAATTTGAAGATGCTAAGCTAAGGAACAGACTCGTAAGGAACAGACCACAGGTCTTTGCGGTCTGTGTTTTTAAAAACCTTTCTGAACACTGAGAAATCTCATGCTGTACATTTAAATTATTTGCATTATACAGGCTGAATGGTGTGTGGTTGGGGGGCAGACTGCTGTGGTTTTAATATTAGTAATATTGAAAAACAAATTGTTACTTTCTTAGTGATATAGTAATTGTTTGTCCTCAGAACAACAGTGACATGCTGTTTGCCATTCCTTTCGAATAAAATTGGGTGAAATAGAAAGTGCAAACAACTTCCTGTGTTTAAACTAAGAACAGCAGGGGTTTCTCTGCCCACTTCTCATGTGACATAGTTCAGTGATTCATTTCATCAAACTAAAAAGTGTGGGAGGGATGAGACATATATGGAATTGAATGATTATGTGTGTTTTTTATGATCTAGACTATGGTCTAGATAATACATATTTTATGCATTTATCTATTTATAGTAGTTTTTCATATAGTAATGTGCTTTAGTTTTCATGTGCTACATAAAGATTATATATAAATAATTAATACTGAATTGCAATGGATATAATCTCCTAATGATAGAGGTTATTCCCATTGATCTGAAGTGGTGTACTGCGGTGTATAACTCTTGCTATTGCTAACATGAATAATGCCTCAAATCATGCAGCATGCAGCTTATTTATGAGAGGGGTGTTATTGCTTTTAGATTTGCTTTGCGGACCATAAAATAGGAAAAAAAAAATATATATTCCATGAACTCGCAGCCACAGGCACCATAGCCACTGCATAGCACACTGTATTAACCACTCAGAACATCCTGACAGCTAGTTTTGCACAGGTTTTTTCTTTAGGAAATGTCAAAATCTAGTTGTAAATGTAAGGCTTTCTGTCGCTTCGAGGTCATAAAGTCCTAGTTAAGATTTCACACGGTTCCCATCAGAATCTTGCCTTTGTTCTGTGCTTTTTGGGCCATGCCAGACTTAGCTGCAGTTGTCGTACGAATGACGCGTGATTCGTGCTTTTTGGGTTTTTTTTTTTTAGAGAGAGAGAGATAGCAGGACATTGTGTGTTCATCAGAAAGACCCCAAAAAACAGGCCATCTATGAACCATTCCTCAATCTGAATAGAAGTAATTGAATTTAGAATATGAAAAAGCCTCTTTGTCTTAAAAAAAAAGATTGCTTGATGTCGTCCTTGATGTTCTCGCAATTAAGCTATAAAAAGGAAGCGGCCCACTTTCGAGGGGGAATGGACAAAAAGCTTTAATGATGGCAAGGAACAGAGTGGCGGGTGACGGCAACAAAGAAAAGACAGAGTTTGACAGGAGATTGTTGAAAGTGGAGTGTTTGGTCGTGCATCACTCTCTGACTCAGACGCATTTATCAGTCCAGTACACTGCGGCAATGGCTCAATGCAGAAAAACAACATTTTTCCTGCTGGCCCTGTAGATTGTTTGTATATTAGAAGCGTGCTCGGTTATTTAAGGTCTGGTGAGTGTGTTTGTGTGGTTTGACAGTGACTCACTTCTCACTGCTGGTGCCCATCTGGACTAATGTGGGTGCGTACTGTGTAGAAACCTTTCAGACCAGTAGGGCTATTCTCGTGGTTTTGCTCACAGGCTACGTGGGAGATCTCCAGCAACGCATCGTGGCTTCTTCTTCACTAAACTGTGACACAGGACATGGACATCACGACTTTACAGCCCACAATTGCACAGTAATTCAAATTGAGTAAAGGAAACTTTTCGGTTGTGACTAATTCATCCGCTGTATTTGCCATTATTGGTTTTTATTAGCTAATACCGGTACTTTTAAGGACCTGAAACATTCAGTCAATTTCTCACTCTCATGTAGTTCAAAATCTGTATGTCTTATCTGTTAAAAAATAAGATTTTTGGAAAAAAAACTGAGGACTATTGAGGGAAAGTCAGTGGAGCCAAAACATTCTTTAAAATATCTTAAAAATTAAGCATTTTTTATATATATGTATATATATAGCCATCCTAGGTATGTATGACTTTCAGATAAATTCAATCAGAGTTATGTCTTGGCTGAGTGGGCGCAGAGAAGCCAAAAAGTGCATCCATTCATAATAAAAAGTGCTCCACACAGCTCGAGGGGCTAATAAAGGCCTTCTGAAGCAAAGTGATGCATATGTGTAAAAAAAAATCTCTCCTTCACTAACCATCTTACACTCTTAAAATTAAAAGTGCTTTAAAGGTTCTTTACAGCGATGCCATATAAGAACAATATTTGGTTCCACAAAGATATTGTCAGGGTATGTTATAGGTTCACTATGGAACCATTCAGACTAAAAGGTTCTTCTATGACATTGTGAAGCACGTTTATGTTTAACAGTGTATCCTTTTTTTTTTGGGACAAGTACTGTATCAATGGTTTTCAGTAAGCTTTTCCTTAAACTGAATAACATAAATGTACATTCTGCCATCATTTGCTGAACACCATGTAATTTCAAAGGTGTACTGCTTACTTTCTTCTGTTGTTGTTTTCACACTCAGCGTTCTTCAGACGTACCATCGTCTTTACATCATTTTCATTTGATATGCTGCTTAAAAGTACCACTATTATACAGGTTTAGATGGGTTAGTTCACCCTTCTGTGAAATCTTCTGTTGTCATTTATTTGCCTTCTGTCCAAAAATTTGACTTTGTTGTTTTCTGTCAAAATTGTAAGAATTGTTTCAGTATTTTGTTTTGTCTATACAATGAGAGATTTTTGGCTCAGGCCCTAGCGTACTTCAAAAATATCTTCTTGTGTTTCATAGAAGAAATAAAGTCAAACAGATTTGAAATAAAATGAGGGTGACACATTTAATTATGGGGTGAACAACCTCTATAAATATGGATGTCTTGAATTCTTAATAGAGACGTAAGTGCGAGCGCACCCTACTGAATTTAAATGTGTAGGGGTTTGGCTTCTCTAGTGTCCCAGTACAATCCCTGCAGGGGTCACCCATCATCTGCTCCTCACCAAGGCAGCTGGAGCTCCAGCTCAACTAATCTGGACTGATGAGACCCTAATGCGGCGAGTGTCCAGCTGCCCTGTCAGTGCAGACACCTCTGCCTTACAACCCATGCTTCACCCCAAAACAATCATGAGAATAAATGACGCTGAGAAAAAGAATGGAACTTGGTGACCCGTACAATCTGATCTCAAAGGAAAATATTATTTTGACAATAACATTTTGTGTGAATTCGTACAATGTGAATCAAAAAACATGAAATGAGGTGGTAATTATAACTCACAAACCTCTTAGCATAAATAATCATCTGTGGGAACATTTTATGCCACTGAAAAAAACAGTAATAGTAATAAAAATAGTTGCAAGTTTTTTATTTTACATCTAAAAATTCAGACTTTTTATCTTGATGGTTATATCTTGGTTAATATCTCGCAATTCTGAGTTTAAATCTTTTAACTCTTAACTTATCATTAAATTGCGAGTTTATTTTTCTTCTCTATTTTCTATTCTTCTATTTTTCTTATTTTTCTTTTTTCTTACAATTGCAAGTTACAGTATATCTTAGTTGTTAACATCTTACACTTCTGAGTTTATATCTTGCGATTCACCTTTTTCAGAACGGATATGGAATGTGGTTTTAATCTAAAATAGGGTTTGCGATATTTTGTCCATTTGTCCAAGTGTCCATTTTCCATAGAAAGTAGCTAGTAATCAATATATATATTTACATGCTTCCATAATAAGTAGATTGTACAAATGAAAACATACAAATTTATATGAATTATGGACCAATTTCCTGGATTTCGGAATTGCCATGTAATTATGCTGATCCAGCAACTACACCAGCATAAATCAGTTTGAAAATTGGCATAGGATTTTGAACTGTTTGCCCCCATAACATCTCATTTCCTGCTGTGTTGTCCACTGTTCACACCAGCCAAGTGTGAGAATCGATGGCTCCACAGCTCGTTGCCTTTCGCTAACATTAATTACAGCGTGCAATTAGCATGGGGCATGCAATTAGCGTCAGAATCTAACAGTGCTTGTTGCTCTGACTGAACAGAGACTGTCCAGCCTCTTTCATCAGGGTTCTCCACATCCAAAAGCAGGGTGGACCCAGCTGACTCTCCGCTCTCCTAATCAAGGCCTGGCAGGCAAATGAGGCTGAGCACTGAATAATTAATCAGCATGATTACAATGATGAATGCACCCAAATCTTGTAGAGGCTGTATTACTTAGGGTGGGGGGTGGACAAGGGAGAGCGACATGGAGAGGGAGACAGATTGTGGAGGCTTGAGATCAGCAGAAAGCCAGAGAGAGAAAGGGCAGAGGGGGGCCGGAGAGCTGGCCAGCCACCCACTATTAGGGCCATCTGTCCTGCAGAAAGACATTTCTGTGTAAGCGCATGCGATAGCTTTGCGCATGTTTGTTTCTATTTATTCCCCAAATCTGCGGCAAAAGCCCACTGTGCCGCTGAGCCAAAGGAAGAAACGTTTCCAGGGACACTTCCTGACAAGCTAGAGCTTGTTGTGTAATATTCGGTTTTAAGAGTTGGCTGTGCTCCTGGGACCTGCAGCAGCTGAGGGCTTTGTCAAATTTTTTTTTCACATTTTGATTGATTTGTGTGTATAATTATATTTCCATGTTATATAGCGATGAACCTTTGTCACTGTAAAAGCAGTATTTAATTTGCTGCAAATTAAAACTTAACATCCTATATCACATTTAATTAATCACGTTTGTGTGTTCAATTTATATATGTATATATATATATATATATATATATATATATATACATGTGGGTGTGTGTGTGTATACAGGTATGTGTATGTAGGGGTCAAAGACATAAGTCTGAATAAATTGACGTAAAGTGACTACCTTTAAGGTTTCAAATAAGTTTTTTGGAGAATAAAATATTAAAATTTGTTTGAAAAAATGTTACATTGTGATTCAGTGTAACACAATATGTTTGTAAAAATTAAAGCAACATTCTTATTCTAAATTGTAAATATTAAATGAAGTTATAACCAATTTCGAGAGAAAGCGCGGTTGAAACACAACCCAGCTGTTAGCAATCAGTTAATGATCTCCGCCTATATCATTAGCCAACCAGACAAGCAAAACCACTATAAATAAGCCAGATTCCTTCCCTTCAGTATCTCGCTTTTGCATTCTTCGGAATCACTGCTAAAGATACCTCCAACCATGTCTGAATCTGACATTTCTGATTACGCTAAAGAGGACCCGATTCCTCAGAAGGCGAGCAAGCAACCTCAAGCCGCTCAGCCTCAACATTCTGCCCAGCCTGAGACTCCAGGAAAAACCGACGCTGCTGGCAGAGGCAGAAGGCCTACTCGCCAAGCCGCCACTTCTCCAGCGAGGCGCCGATCTCGCTCACCCCCACCAACCAGATCCTCTCAACCTTCACCAACCACATCCTACGCTTCAGCTCAGTCATCCCCAAGCAAATGGACTATCCCGGCTCTCCGCCACACTTTAGCAGCCGGAAAAGTCAAGTTTCCTCGGACTGCAACCAAAGCCGACCTGCTTCATCTGCTACAAGAAACCATGCCCAATACAGCGCCACCGCCATCATCCAAAGTCTCTCCAGCTACAACCAAACAAAAACCTAAAGGACTTACCCCACATTCATCCGCTCATCAACGCCGATCCTCCAAAGCTCCAGCCAGCCGCAGCCGCAACCCGGAAACAGTCGATCCAGTCCCGTCAACTAGCCAGCAGCACCCAGCAACCGTCAGCCATCCGGGAACTTCAACCAGCCCAGCCGATCTCTCCCAGCCCTCAGCCCCACAGTATCTGCCCTTCTCCTGGCCGGCCGCTCCATTCACCGCTCCCAATCCTGCTCCCAGCTCAAGCCACACTAACTTTTCTTTCTCTGTTCCCACAGACATTCAACCCGGACAATCTTTTTTGGACTCTTCTTTTTCTCATGGCCCCCCCGCTTCTCTCTCAGCTCTCCCTACTTTCCATTCTGCCATCCCCTCTCTCCTCTCTGCTAACCCCGCTCCAAACCTCAACCCACCCATCCCCCTCGCCTCTACCTCCCGCCTTCCTTTCTCTCTCGCCACTGCAACTCCCCTCCCCCCTCCAGCTAACGCTCTCGCTGCCGATCCAACCCCGGTCTCTAATTCACTCAGAGCTCAAATTCTAGCAGGTAACGACATAGATTTATACTCTCTCCTTTCCCCCTTTTCCCCGAGTCCTGCAGATCGCCGGGTGGATTGCGGTGAATTCACACTCACTCTTAAGCACTCCCAACCTAATACTTCACGGCCCCTTACTTTTCCCGAATTCACTATCGCATTCACTCGCTTCATGGATGTAATCTGTTCTGTCTACCCCCGCAGGAGGCGCGAGCTGATCGATTATCTGGCCATCATGGCGGAACTCGCGTCCTCCTTCGGGGGCACGCACTTTTACACATATCACCGGATGTTTTCTGCTAAAGCCGCACTTCGTATTTCACAATGGAATCAGTGCACTTACTGGGGAGCTTTGGATTTGGATTTACACAATCGGGTTTTCACAGGTTGCCGCAATTTCACCTGCGCGGTCTGCAGGTCCGTTTCCCACGCCTCTTCCTCCTGCCCTCTGATTAATTCCTCTCTTCCTCCTGTTCCCCAACCCCCCAAATCCTCCAGCTACACTCCTCGTATTCCCTCTCTCTTCCAACAAAGGTTTCCCCGTCCCTCTTCTTCACGCTCTAACATCTGCTATAATTTCAATGTCAATAAATGCACTCGTGCCTCATGCAAATTTCTCCACATTTGCAGCTTCTGCGGGGGGGCCCACGCCAAATCCATCTGTTCCATCATTAATAAAAATACCAAAAATTATTTGTCGACTCCTGTGAATGTATCTAAACTAGCTGAAGAACTGTGTTTCCATCCTGATTCTAACTTTACTGATTATCTGTTATCAGGTTTGACTCACGGATTCCATCCAGGTGTATGCAGCCTACCCTCCCAATCTCTCATATGTCCAAATCTCCTCTCCGCCACTACTGATCCAGAATCAGTCAAGCTTCTTCTCGACAAAGAATTGGAAGCTAAATTTATGATCGGCCCCTTTTCCACGCCTCCCTTTAGCATCTTTAGGATAAGCCCAGTCGGTGTTGCCACAAGAAAATTTTCTGGCAAAAAACGCATGATAATCGATCTCTCTGCCCCACACAATTCTCCCATTCCCAGCATAAATAGCCTAATTCCCATCGAGGAATTTTCCCTAAATTACCACACCGTCGATCAAGCCATCTCCATCATCAAAACAGTAGGCAGAGGCTCTTGGATGGCCAAAGTTGACATCACCTCTGCTTTCAAAGTCATGCCAATCCATCCGGATTTCTGGCATCTCTTTGGCATCCAGTGGCTGAACCAATTCTACTTTGCGGTTCGCCTCACTTTTGGATGCAAAAGCAGCCCTAAGATTTTCGACATGCTCTCTGAGGCCATCTGCTGGATCCTCTCTAACAATTACCAGATTAATCATCTCATTCACTTGCTTGATGATTTTCTGATAATCTCCCCGCCAAACGCCATCCCCGCTGCCGACTTGAGAAAAGTCCTGAATGTTTTTTCTGAACTTGGCATCCCAATCGCCCAGGAAAAAACATTAGGGCCCAGCACTTGCATTGAATTCCTAGGTATCAACCTAGATTCTCTCAAGTTTCAAGCCTCCCTCCCCAAAGAGAAAGTAGATCGTATTATCCTGGTCACAAACGAACTCATCTCCAAAAATCAATGCTCTAAAAGAGAGCTCCTGTCCGTGTTAGGTCACCTCAATTTTGCCATGCGCATTATCCCACAGGGCCGAGCCTTCATCTCCCACCTCCTCACCCTCGCATCCTCAGTCCCCTCCCTCGAAGATGCAGTCTCCCTTGGAGATGACTGCGTTAATGAATTGAAACTGTGGTCATCCTTCCTACGCCAGTGGAACGGCCACTCTTTCTTTTACCATGACCTCATTGCAGACCCCATAGATGTTCAACTCTTTACCGATGCCGCCCCATCTATTGGTTTTGGAGGCTTTTATCACAATCACTGGTTTGCTTCCCCCTGGCCCCCCCAGTTTGCCGAAATCCCCACTCCCCTAGCATCCTCAGCCTTGTACGAAATTTACCCCATCGTTGTCGCAGCTGCACTCTGGGGTAAAGAATGGACTTCCCTTAGCATCATGATCCATTGCGATAATGAAGCAACGGTCCATTGCATCAATAAACAAAGATCCCACTCCCAAGCCATCATGCCCTTCATCAGAAAATTGGTTTGGATTTCAGCAACCAACCAGTTTATTCTAACAGCTAAACACATCCCAGGAAAAGAAAACGTCATTGCTGACTCTCTCTCTCGTTTTCTTTTTCAGAAATTCAAGACGTTGGCCCCAGATGCAGACCCCCTCCCGACCCCAGTTCCTCCCTTTTCTCAACTCATGTTCCAGTAAATCACCCCCTAAGACCCCTCTATGAAGCCTCTTTGTCCTCTATACTACAAGCCATTGCTCCCAGAACCACCCAGTCATATATCACAGCTTGGAGGTCTTTTAAAAATTTCCATTCAAGCTTTAATCTACACTTCCCCGATTTTTCTCTACTCTCCATTACCTCTTTTATCTCTTATCTGAATTCCCATAAATTACTGCAAGCTAGCTCTATCAAAAGTTACCTTAGCGGAGTACAGTTTTTCTATAAACTACTGTACGGCTCACCTTCCCCCACCATCTCCAATGCTCAAACCTCCCTGTTACTAAAGGGGATTCAAAAGGAAAAACCTCCCCACCCAGACCAAAGACTTCCCATTACACTTGAAGTCCTAACTCAATGCATCCACACACTGCGCAATGGCTATGCTAACCCCATAGTAGCCAAAACCCTGGACGCCATGTTTACCCTGGCTTTTTTCGGGTTTTTAAGATGCTCTGAGTTCACGGTCAACTCGGCTTACAATCCCAGCATCCACCCCTCTGTAGCCGATCTTTCCATCCTCGACAATCAAACCGCCTCCTTCTTTATTAAGCAAAGTAAAACCGACCAATTAAAGCAAGGTCATTTTATTTACATCTTCAACCTTCAATCCCCCATTCAACCCTTCCAGACCATCCTAGCCTATATCAATTTCAGGAGGTCCTTCGCCAGCTCCCTATCCGACCCCCTATTCCTAGACGAAACCTATCGCCCAGTGTCTAGGTTTTGGTTTCAGAAACACCTCAAAGCTGTCCTCCTCTTTGCAGGCATTAATCCCGAAAGATTTTCCTCTCACTCTTTCCGGATAGGCGCAGCCACATCAGCAGCTGAAAGAGGCATACCTCCCAACACCATCCAATTGCTCGGCCGCTGGTCATCAGAAGCCTACAAGAACTACATCCGTTCTGACCCGGCTACCATTCAAAGAGCCATGCAATCTCTCATTTCCCACATTTGATGTAGAGATTAGTGAAGGAAAGCCCCATCCGTAGAAGCTTTTCTTTTAAGCTACCTTCCCTTAAGCCAGCTGGCTTCTCTCCCCAGATCTCATTGAACCTGCATCAGCCGCGGCTTGCCTCCCTACCCACTCCCTGTCCCCTAGCCAACCTTCAGCCGAAGGTTCCCTGTCCCCTAGCCAACCTTCAGCCGGAGGTTCCCTGTTCCCTGTCCCCTAGCCAACCTTCAGCCGGAGGTTCCCCGTCCCCTAGCCAACCTTCAGCCAACCTTCACCTACTCCAAGCCCTACCACCACTCCTTTCAGCTTTTTTGGCCGCTCGTTTGGCGTCTGTTCAAGCATTTTTTGGGGGCACGCAGGGTTCGAGCCAACCGCGAGCCTGGCCCTAAGCTAGGGCTATCATTACTAGGGCTCGAGGTTCTCCGAACCCCTGGCTCGCCCCCGACAGCACTCCAAACTCGCTTTATTTTGCTACCATTGTTGAAAAAGCGCAAACTCTTGAAACTGCCACAAGGGAAGCTATAGATATCATTATTCACAAGTTCACAATTCTTTTATTCATCACTTTTGTCTCTTTCAAATAGAAACATATACCATCACTGAATAAAATAATAATAATTCAGAGTTTTTTTTCTCACAATTCTCACATTATAAGATATAAACTTGCAAATGTTAAGATATTGTAAGACTGGCCATTTTTGGACAGATACGCATGTTTCATCCTTCCGGAAGCTAAAGGGGAGAGGCTCCTAGGCTTTTCCTAACTTTTGGTTTTAAGTTTAAGTTATCTTTAACTCTTAAGTTTTCCATTTAACTTTACGTTTACTTTTGAGGTTTAACTCGTTTTAATCTGACTCCATTTTAAATAATTATTAAGTTTAGAATTGTAATATTAAATTTAGTTGTTTTAATTACTTTGATGTGGATACTTGGCTATTTCCAAACATGCCATACTATCTACTAA
>JAUCMT010000028.1:16070486-16096766 GCA_032357475.1 Enteromius thamalakanensis
TTTTTTTTTTTTATGTATTATTCAATTAATTATGCAGAAAATACATTTGGTGAGCATGTGGTAGAGCATTTTTACATTATTATTGGCTTTGTTGAAAATTCATGATGATACTTATTTTGTTTGTCGTGCCAGGAAAAAACTAATAAAAAATAATATCATATTAATCAGTTATTATTTATATTACATTAAATACATGTGTAACAAACTCTTTTTTTGTGTCTTTTTTTGTTTATCCTTCTGTATATATATATATATATATATATATTGTATGGGTAGGACATCTTTGTTTATTGTAAATGAATGCTACTTTTATGTTTTATCTTTGCTTAAGCACACACAAGTTAACCAGACTTGAAAAACATTTTATTCTCCATGTAACAGCAGAATTGTTGTTGCGTTTTGCATGATATATTATGCTTTTGAGGAGAGCATTTGTTGACAAGATTTGTGCTTGAATTATATTAAATATTTGTCCTGATCATGTTATTTATTACAACGCCTTCATAATGCGTACAGGGATGAACGTCTTTAAAATGAAACGTATACTATTACGCTAAATTATTCTTACTCCTTGGAGAGCCCTCCTCAGAATTTAATTATTTTATTCCATTGTTCAATGCATTTTCTCCAGTGTTGTTTTATGGCTGGTGTGGTACTTTCGCTTCAACACGTTCCCATAGAAAACAATGGTTTGATTTAGCATCGGGAGGCACAGCGCTACGGAATATGAATGTGTGTTATGTCTGCAGCTAATTAGCGTTAGCGCTTGCATTGCAGCATGAACTCATCCTTCTGTAGAGACCCTCTTTTCATCTGTTAGAGCTATTATTGGTGAAAACCCACTTTTGAGTCACATCCAGGAAAAACAACAAACTTGGGGTGTCATTCTTCATTGGGGAATCACATTTCATGGCCCTGACCTTGGTAATGATTTATCTATCAGCTAGAAACAGTTCTGTCTGAGTTCAAAAACCGCAGGTTCGAGTCGGTAGAGTTGCCATCTGTACCTCATTGACGCTCTCTGTTGCATCTTAGTCTGGGAGTTGCAGACCTGGCGACCCAATCCCCTGTAATATATGTTGTCATCTTACTTCATCCACTTATACAGTTGATCTAATGTTGCTCTGTTTTCACGTCATTCCTCATTAATAACTAGAACCAGGATTGAACTGATGGAGTGTTCATTGGTTAGATTTTTCTTGATAAGGATATTTAATATTCCAATTGCAGCCTCAAACATTTTTTTATATAAACCATAAATGGTTTTGGGCTTTGAATGGCACAACTGAAAAACTTGTCTTTTTTGTCGTTGTGAATGTTTCTCTTACTTTGAAAGTGTGTTAGTGAATGAGAGATATTTACTAACGTTAAGCAACTAACCAATGCTTCTGGTTTACAACAGGCAGACGGCACCAGCTCTGCCATTATTAACATCTCGTCTTCTCAGTCCAGCTTCAATGTACGTATGTTTCTTCATCAGCACTTTCATCATCTCTTTCCAGTTTTCTGTAATCTTCATTTCATCCTGACTAGAGTTGATTTCATGATAGTGCTATGGGTTGAGTCCAAGTTATTCTGTACTTAAGTAAGAATGTGTGTGTATGTGTGTGTTTTTGTCTCTTTTTGTGTTTGTGATCTACGGAATGTCGCCTTTATTTAGTCAGCATGAATGTGGTTAATTCATACAAAAGCTATGTGTGTTGTGTTTGGTGATGCATGCTCTCGGTGTATGCTGATGCAAGTGACATCAACCAGACCAAGATCTGACATTTACAATAGGATTTATTAATAATGGAAAAAGAAGATATATCAAATATGAAAATATTTAAAAACTTGTCTCTGTATCGCCAATCAATTGTCCTTCTTTTTACTGTAAAGATGTTAAGATTTTTGTTTTTTCAAAACAAGGTGATGTTTTAGTATTTTACTGAAAGATTCTAGAATTTATGTCCTGCAAGCCTTACTTTCTTTTGTGGAAATTAAAATAACCCCTTTTTGTTCAAATAGAGATTCCATGTTTTGGACCTCTCTGAATTTCACTGATTGGACACGCAATATCTTCTTTCGTGTTTCACACAGTTCTTTTTAATGTTATCTATACTATTTAGTATATTTTTATTAACCATAGTATTTATATATTTTAAGCATACTATTACGTCATACTATTAATTTTATTAAATTTTTGTCATTTATATATATATATACATAGTTTTATTTTATTTTTATTTCATTTATATATATATATATATATATATACATAGTTTTATTTTATTTTTATTTCAGTTTTATTTTGGTAATTTACACAAATATAATTTAATTTAATTTTGGGTTTATTTCTATTACCAAAATTTGCTTGGTTTTTAATTGTATAAGTTTTTTTTAAACCATAACAACATTTTCAGAAAAAAGGTCCTACAGGTTTAGAATGACTTGAGGATGATTAATTACACAATATTGACTACTGTAAGTAACTGTGTTTGAACGTTCTAATATGTAAATACTGTACGGGCACTGCAATGTAAAGTACATTACACAGACAAAAAAAGTGAATATCCTTTTTTAAAGAAAGGATTTGGCTATTAGATGCACTGTATGAGACCCTTGTCTTCTCTAGTATAAAAATGCACAAAAAGTTGTCAATATAGAAACTGTCTTTTTGTGGAAAAAGCTGAATGGCCTACGCAACATCCAGACCCGAACTTGTTTTGGGATGAATGGGAACAGGAACTTTAAGTCACTCCCATTGCCCAAGATCAGCGCCTGACCTCCCTCACGCTCTTGTATCTAAATGAGAGTAAATCCCTTCAGCCATGTTACAACATCTTCGATATTCCACAACATCCCCACAGCATGTTCCAGGCCTTTTCAGAAGATTGAATACTATTATAGTTGCAAAGGGAGGACCAACTCCCTGTCAATACCCGTGGTTTTAAAATTAAATGCTCAAATAAGCTCATATGGGTGTGGTGTTTGGAAATCCACATACTTCTAACCATAACGAGCATTTCCAAATGATATTTACACCAGTCTAATTAAGTTAACGGATGCCTCTAATCAGGCAGATATATGCCAGTAAGAGCCCTACTGTAACTGGCTTTGTGAGTGCTTGCACACATATTTCTAAATCTAGGAAGGAACTTTGAAGGATCTTTGGGTGAGAGACAATTTTAAATATTAATATTTATTTTATTTAATGTTATTTATGAGGCAAAGCTAATTTACCGTGCTATGTGTCTGACTCTGTAGCATTCTCTTTGTTATGCTTCTGATTGGTTGCAGAACACGGTTCCTCCAGGAGATGAATCCTGTTTTGTGTTATGATCAAGAAGACTTAATGGATTCAAATTATCCTCCTTTCTACACTTTTTTTTTATTTACAGGAATTTAATTTCTAAAAGTGAAAAAGTCAGGATCGTAAATGAGAGCCCGTGATAAAAGAAGCAAGCATATAGTAGTTGTGTGTGTTTAGGCCAGTCTATGCTTGGATATTGTGCTGGTCTTAGCATGGTCCAATTTGTTCTTGGTCACATGATCTTAAGAGATTTTGGGCTTTGGTTCTAGATATTAGACCAGGCTAGGACTATGCAGAATGCTTTGATAAAACTTTTTGTTTATATCACACTCTAAATGTAGTACTTTCTTCCTTCTCCTGCCAAAACATAGCGGTTTCCTTTCTTTTTTTTTTTTGCAAACAAAGATATTTATTTTATTAGAAAACATTCAAACCAGATGATCAAAAACCCAAATTTTCTTTCCCACCAGAGCCAAAGTAAATAGGGCTGTTAACATATTCCCAGTGCATTTCCCCTCATAGCCAAATGTCAAGAACAGAAAGAAAAAGAATGAGTGAAAGGAAGAGAAAGAGAGAGACAAAAATGTGTATTCAATCGGTTTTCCTCTAATTAAATTCAGTAGATATTTTCTATGAGGCATGGTCCTGTCCTGATGCTTTCAGGAGGGAGAGAAAAAGATGTTCATCATTTTTCCCCCTCATTCTAATTTTAATGAGATGTGCTTCATTATTACATGTGTCCTCATTTGGTGATTTTTAAACTGGGGTCAGGATCCACAAGAGGGTGCTAGAAGGGCAGTAAAAGAATTGAAAGGTGAATATTTTTCTAATTGACTTTTAGGTCTGTCAAAGATCACATAAAATATTAAATATGTTTAATGCGAAAAAAAACTGCTTTGGAGAAATATTTATTGTGAAGTGTATGTATTTTACAGATAATATTGTAAGAATTTAGTTAATAATAAGCTTTAGTAGAGTCACCATTTTAATTTAAAATAAGTTGATTTTCCAAATATGTTTTATTATCTTTGTATATTTAATATTACTTGATGATGATTATTATTTTTTTTATTTTATGAAGTCCTTTTCATCAAAAATTTTGCAAAACCCTGTTTTATCTAATTATTTCTATTCTATTCTATTCTATTCTATTCTATTCTATTCTATTCTATTCTATTCTATTCTATTCTATTATATTATATTATATTCTGTTGCTTTCTATTCTGTTGCTTTCTATTCTGTTATGTTTTGTTTTCTTTTGGTTTGTTATGTTTGTTCAAATCTCTCCTATTTTATTTTTTCTTTATTTTTTGTCTTGAATAATCTTTATTTTATTTTCGACAAGTCTTTTCTATTCTATTGATATATTCTGTTCCATTTTTTTCTCTCAGTGTTTTTTTACAGATTTGTTTTGTTTGTTTTTGTGCTATTCTTCTCTATTTGTTTTTTTAAGCTTTATTTACAGCATTCTGTTTTGCATTCTATTCTTTCTTATTCAATTTTAGTCTAGCCTTTTTTGTATTCTGTATTCTATTCCATTTGTTGTTGTTTTTTTGTTTTTTGTTTTTTTCTTATATTCTTGCATTTTTCCTTTTTTTCCTTTCCTTTTTCATTTTACGTGTTGTTTATAGTAATTTATTTCAGATTCTATTCTGTTCAAATCTATTTTATTCTATTCTATTCTATTCATTGCATTTTTCTAGTGTTATCAATTCCATTGGTATATTATATTCTTTTTCTATATTCTTTGGGCTCTATTCTCTATTTATTTTTTTTAGTTTCTCAGATTTATTTAACATATTTTAGTCAAAAATTCTATTCCATTTGTTTTAGTGTGTTAACTCTATTCTCTATTTACAGTTTCGTGCTCTATAGTATTCTTTTCTATTCTGTTGTTACATTCTGTTCCTTTGTTTTTTGTTTGTCTTCTGTTGTGGCCTGTTTATTTTGTGCTTCATTCTATACAATTTTGAGTGAAGTGACTCGTAACCAGGTATGGAGACCCATACTTGAAATCCGTGCCCTGCGTTTACTTTTATTTACTTGTTGGTGTTTTATTTTTGTTTTGATTTTATTCTACGGTATTCAATTTATTTCGCGGTTCTGTTTCCTTCTGTTGCTATATCCCACAGTTCTTTTCTTTTTTTATCTGACTCATTGTATTTTGTTCTCTTCTAGTTTTATTCTGTTCTGTTTGACTCGTGTAATTAATTTCAGTCAAGCGCTAAACATCAAACTCAGTGCACCTACATTAGCATGCGCACTGATTGGTTTAATTACTATGTGGACAAGCACCCGCAGACAATCTCCACTCAAGCATATTCTCAAGGTGAATGCCGAGGGCAGCCTGCTCTAATATTAGCATTGTAAAACAAGACTAAAACGGCGTTTACGTGCACACACAGGGAACTCGATGCAAATCTCTCTCTAACTCTCGCCGTATTAAGTGTGCGGGATAATGGCCATATTCTTCACCATCAATCAGCGGCGGAGATTTATGGTCTGCGTACGCCCCGGGCTCAAACGTATTGTGCGGCTAATATGACTGTATTCTCTGATTTCTAAGAGGATTGCAAGTTTTTCTCTCCCTGTTGTCTCATCTAGAGGAATTAGGAATGAGCGATGATGCCTGGTTGTTTTCCTCATCGCTTCCGAACACTTTTCCGCGTTCCTTCAGGATATCAACATTGCAAAATAGCAATTCCCTGCATCCCTGTAGAGTTGTAACATTGTACGATGCCAGTTTCCATTGCATTCCTTGTGGATAATGAGAGTGAAAAATGCCACGCTTTCCTGCATTCTTCTGGTCATTCAATATCTCCATTGCCAAATACAGCAAAGCATCTCGCCAAATATGATTACGAGTATATACATGGCTGAAATCAGTCTAAGCCTGTATTATTGCATGACAGCAATTCTGAAAATTGAGATGTCAGTCTGCAAAATAAGCGTGTTTTTGTCTTTCTGTGCTCTATAAGTGCCAGCAATGTCTGTTCAACCTTGTCTGAATCAACACACTGTCCGTACCAACGCAGTATAAAATCACCTCGTTGTGTGCTAATCTGGGCTCAACCAGTCATTCTGCCTTTTAAAAGCATTATTGTGCTTGCATTCTAGCCTGGCACAAAGTGGCATATACATAAGCTAGCTGGCACGAGTGACATCAAAATTGAATGAAGAGGCCAAAGAATATGTCATTTTCCTGGCTGGATGAGGTTTAGACTCGCAGGCGGTCTGCCAGTGGACTGAGGCCTCATCGCCAGAGCTTGTTTAGAACAGAATAATCCCTTCCCATATGTCTGTAAGATTACACTCTCACTCGCCTCGGCCCAGTGCGAATTGATTTGATGCAAGCATGTGCCCAGAACAATACTCTTTTTTTTTTATGTACATTTTTGATGTAAATTTAAACAATATGTCATAATTATGTCAAAATGGACTCAAGGTTATCCTGTGTTATAAAGGCTGTTGAAATGCAGCAGTGTATGTGCAGCTCCTTTTAGTGTTATCATAAATATGAAAATGTAAAAACAATGTTTTTATTAAGAAATTTGTCTTTTGTTTCACTTTAGTCCCGGATGATAAAATAAAAATTTAAATAAAAAGTAAAAAATTAAACAAAAGGTTGTTATGAATAATGGCAACATTAGTTACTTTATCAAATTTATCCTTATACGTATAAATTTAAACATATAATAAATAAATTAAAACTAAGTAAAAATAATAAAATAAAAAAGTAAATAAGAGAATGTTACTTAATGAATGCTGATCATTCATTATATATATATATATATATATATATATATATATATATATATATATATAATTATTAGGACAGAATATTGGAAGAAACCTGTAGTGTTGGATATACTTTTTCTTATTAAAAAGTCTTATTAAAAAATAAATATTTAAAAAATATATACATGTATCAGATTCATCCTTCAGATATTGTGTTCCTGATAAACAGACATATACAATAAATATTAAATATTGAATGAGTATTGATTATCTGCTTTAATGTATTGTGCATATACCATACATTTTGGAATATAAATGTTGAAATACAGAATATTGAAAGCCCAATAAACAATAGTCTTAAATATGAATTGTTATGATGTTTATCAATATATGTTATTAATTACAGGTTGATATTTTTATATCTGTGTGACTGACCTTGTCTTGTCAAATCTCTATATATAAAAATATATAGTGAAACAACAAACCTAATGTGACAATACACTCATGTATATTCCAGAATATACAACACATTTTCCCTCTTTCCCTCCCATCTGTGTTTTATTACAATTAGTTAATTTATGATTATGTTTTGAATCATAAATAAATCCTAATAATGTACAGATGACTCAGTATGACTCAGTGCCCCTGCAAACATGTTTTGAAGGTGAGGTGTAATTTCTTTGAAATTTCGGTAATAATACGCAATGAGTTTTCTGACGCCCCCTGGTGTCAAATACAGAAATGAAATTCATATTCCTTTAATAACTCTAAAGTGCTGCAGTCTCAGCTGGGCAAGATTGACTCAGCGACTCCCTCTTGTGGTCAAATGAGAGGCGTCCCGCTAAAAAGTGACCATCATCTACAAAAAAGCCATTATGTATTTATCTGGCTTGTTATTAATTGCATGTGTGGTTTAGCTATATGGTCATATTAAAAGACTTCCATTTCAGAAACAAGATTAGTTGACTGTGCAATATCGTGGAGTGCCATTTATTTCTTTTTGTCCCTTTCCTTCTCATCCCCTTTGTGTGTGTGTGTGTGTTCTCTGCATGATAAACTGATTATTTCCCTGCCCTTTTTCCAACTGTCGTGACCCTGACTCCTATCCCTGCTCTTTCCTCACATGTGTTTGTGTCTGTGGTTCTGTCCGTGTGTCAGATGTATCCAGGACTGCAGATATCCCATGTGGAAGAGGCTTCATCTCCAGCGACTATCCCGGGCTGGTGTAAGAAGGGCTGGGGTCACTGTCAGACCCGCACTTTCATCGTCGTGCCCTACCGTTGTCTGAGTGAGTCAAAAAAACACCCTGAACACTTTATAACACAGATTTAAACTGCAATATCACATGTAGTTCAATTAACCATACATACAACTATTATTTTAAGAATGATTTGTGAATGTATATTCAGTTTCTGAAATTTCTAATCATCATTTTGTAGTACATTGTACACTGCAGTGCCTCACAAGCATCTTATATCACAAGCAAAATTATATAAATAAATCATAAATGTGTTGGTTCAGTGCTAATGTTGATGAATATGTAATGCTTGTGCAGCTGTTTGGCTCTGAGGGGCTTTTGTCCTTGGTTTTTGCTCACATACTCCACATCTTATATTCTTTTATTTGCTACATCAGCTCACGTGGGCATTTTCAGAAATGCTAACGCCACTTTTTCATTGCCAGTATTGTCTTTCTTATTTCTCGTTATTTTTTCTTTGAATTTATTTATATATTCCGTTCATTATTATAAATACGTTATTGTTCAAAAGTATGGCATTTGTAGGATTTATTAATGTGCTGACCATGTTGTGTTTTATTTGATCAAAAATACAGTAAAAAAAACATAGTGTGGAATATTATAACAATTTAAAATGAGCCTTTGCGTTTTAATGAGGTTAAAATATGGATTTTTAGCAGCTGTTAATTTAGTATTTAGTGTCACATGAAATCATTCAGGATTATTTAATATTATTATCAAAGTTTAAACTGTAGAAACCCATTCCTGACACAGAATAAGAAAATGTAAAGATTAATTGCAAAAAAGGTAATCTATCACATAATTATGACTTTTCCTCACAATTCAGTGTTTAAATCTCACAAGTTGACATTTTTCTCACAGTATAATAAGATATAATGTCATGCAATTTCAAACTAATATTTCTTAAGTCTTTATTATTATTATTATTATTATGTGATATAAAAAAGGATTGTGAGATGTAACTCTAGCAAGATTTTATATCTTACAATTCAAATCAGAATTCCCAGAAACATGGTCCAAATTGTGAGATAAAAAGACACAATTAATTTTTTTAATTAATCCATGATTCTACATTTTTTCAAGATACTTCGAAATAAAAAGTTAAACATGATTTAATTGAAATCGAATTATTTGAAATATAATTTGTAACATGCTTATACTTTATACACATTCTTTACTGTCAGTTTAGTTTAATTTAATAAAAAAAAATAATAATAATAATTTTATTAATTTGTATTACTAGCCTAAAACTCATGAAAAGTAATATGTGACCCTGGACAACAAAGTGTTAATTTTCTGAAGACTTGATCTGAAAGCTAAATAAATAAACTTCCCATTAACGTATGATTTGGATGAATAGGGTAATATATGGCCGAGATACAGCTATATGAAAATCTGGAATCTGAGGGTATAGAAAAATCTAAATGCTGAGAAAACCACTTTTAAAGTTGTCCAAATTAGATCTTAGCAATGCATTTTACTAATCAAAAATTAAGTTTTAATATATTTTCAGTAAGAAATTGACTAAATACCTTCATGAAACGATCTTTACTTACTATCCTAAGGATCTTTGGGCAAAACGAAAAATCAATCATTTTGACCCAAACTATGTATTTTTGGCTACTGCTACAAATATACCCCAGCGACGTTAGACTGGTTTTGTGGTCCAAGGTCATGTATACAGTGCATCCTTTATTAATAATGTTTTTTGTTTGTCCCATCGTCTCTGTCTGTCAGTGGGTGAGTATGTCAGCGAAGCACTCTTGGTTCCGGATCGTTGCCGTTTCTTACACCAGGAGCAGATGGATTCTTGTGAGAGCTACGTGTACTGGCACAACATCGCAAAAAAGGTAAACAATAAAAGCTCACGAAATTACAACCTGGAAAAGCATTAGAACTGGAATTCAACTTTAATAGCTTCACATCTTTAATGGTTAGCCGGATGCCTGTGAAATTGCAGTCCCCGCTGTGATCTATGATCTTCTCTTCTCATTTCCTCTCTGTACTATCACCAGTATCTCCTGGTACTTAAAGTTTTCCCATTTGAATTTTGTAGGTCATTTCACCCTGACACGTACACGCAATTACAAAAAGATTAAAAAAAGAAATAATGCACTTTTTAATGTGCTGCCGCAGTCATTCATCTTTTGCTCTGCTCATTAGGCCTGCACAGCTGACAGTTTGGAGCTTCATAGTTATGGGATGTTGTTGCCGTGCGGTGACCGTTTCCGTGGGGTGGAGTATGTCTGTTGCCCCGGCAGGGCAGGATCGAGTGGACGAGGAGAGACGGAGACTACAGAAGCTGTACAAGGAGAAACAACACCCTTCGTGTCCATGGCTGGAGAAAAAGTGGTCACCAGGTAAAGAACTTCTGTAGTCTGTCTCACTCTAAAAATAAAGGTACCAAATATCTGCTTTTATTATTAATTTTATTAGAATTTTGAAGGAACATTTTTTTACCAAATGACATGACTTCAGTAATACATCTAAACTAATTCTTGCAAAGCTCATTTTAGTCCCATAGTTGCTGTAGTTGTAAAGCTGTATGTCACTGATTCACTAAAAAAGAATCAGCTCGTATGATTCATCTGTTTGGGACCTATTGGAGTAATTTGTTCAAAATCACAATGTATGAGCTGTATGTTTCTGATTCACTAAAAAGAGTCGACTGCTTTGAGTCATTTGTCCAAGAATCGGCTCTTAAGGGTTTGGGAGTCAGACTACAGTGGTTACACCAAATGTGTTTGATTCATTAAAAACTCATTTATTCAGAAAATGGATTACACTGATTATATTTTATGTTTTTGATTTAGCTGTTAAAGAGTAAGATTGTACTGTTTGCACTGTGTCAGCACTGCTTGTGCTGAATGTTTGATTCACTAAAAAGAACCACTTCATAAGAGTCATTTGTTTGTGAATCTGCCTACACTGGTTGGACTGTATAGGTCTGATTCGCTAAAAGCAATCGCCTCAAAAAAAAAGTCATTTGTTCTGGTATCAGACTACATTGGTGCTTTGCATGTTTTTCATTCATTAAAAAGAACTGTCCAATATGAGTAATTTGTTCAAGAGTCTAACAAAACTGGCTGTGTTAAATATTTGATTCATATAATATTTGAGTCAAATCAGTGCAGTAGCGTAATCTGTACGTGAATCAGATTACACTGGTTAAACTACAGTATATGTGTTTGAATCACCAAAAATAATCACCTACATTGGTGGTTTGTATATTTTTGTTACCTTTTTGAATTCCCATTTGTGCAGAAATCAGGCTACACTAGTTGCGTTGCATGCGTGATTCACTAAGTAGAGTAATCTCACTAGATTTAGTTTCTGTAGATCAGAACAAAATGTACAGACAATTAACTTTAAACATCCTTCCCACTCAATCAGTTTGAAAACGACACCACCCACTCCCAGTCCCTCTCCTGAGACGGACATCGAGGAAGACGACATGGAGGAGGAAGAGGAAGAAGTAGTAGAGGAAGAAGCAGAGGAGGAAGAGGAGGAGGAGGAAGAAGGAAACGACGAAGAGGCAGCAGACGTAGAAGAAGCCGAGGAGGAAGAAGTCACAACGACGGTAAAAGACCAGGAGGAGTACGAGTATCCCATCGACTCTCATTTCCAAGGACAAGACTACATGGACAACTTCTACTACGACAAGAACCTCCAGACTGCCAAAGCCTCCACCCAACCTCAAACACGGATGGACAACCGTGAGTCTTACTGATGTTTCATGTGTCATAAATTGTCTCCCTCACACTCACAGGCACTCAGAAGAGGTTAAACAGGATGCGTGAGGTTAAACGACATTGCATTTTTAATGCTTCCTACTCCCTCTCATATAGATTTAAGTTAACAGACTGCTGGGAGTGATGCTACCTCAGTCTCCCTGAGCTGTAGTGATCCTTCCTTCCCTCTTGATAGATTAATTGATTGAATAATCACTGATTGCTGCTTAATTAACTCTCTTTCTCTGTTGTCAGTAGTGCCCACTCCTCGTCCTACAGATGGCGTGGATGTTTACTTCGAGATGCCGGGTGACGATAGTGAACATGCCAACTTCCTACGTGCCAAGTTGGACCTGGAGGAACGACGAATGAAACGCATCAATGAGGTGAGGGAGGCGGGATTCTAATGTGTGCGTTTCATATCTTATGCACGACCTTAGAGTGTTTAAAAGGGATTTATTTGTGCATGCAGATCATGAAGGAGTGGGCAGAGGCGGACAACCAGTCAAAGAACCTGCCAAAGTCAGACCGCCAGGCACTGAACGAGGTACACACATAAATTAATTCATTGTGTTTTTGAATCTTTTTATTAAGTAAGAATGCATTAAATTTGTTTAACATGATTTAACGTGCAATGTTACAAAACCTTTGAAAACTGCATACTGTATATCAGGGTTCCTCAAATCTTTCCCTGGAGGTCCGATGCACTGCAGAGTTTGGATCTTACCCTAATCAAACACACCTAAGCATGCTAATCAGTGTCTTAAGGATCATTAGGTTTGATCAGGGTTAGAGCTAAACTCTGCAGTGCATCGGACCTCCAGGGTAAGATTTGAGGAACCCTGCTGTATATGTTGTGTGAATAATTTTTGAATCACACTAAAGACTAGACTAATGAGTGTGACTGCTGAAAATTCAGCTTTTTTTAATTACAGAAATAAATTAATTTTTAAATTATATTAAGATACAATACCTTTAAATATTTTAAATTGTAAACAATATTCAGATTTTATTAAATAAATGTTTAGTTCACCTAGGCAACATTTATTTAATAAAAATTATTAAAAAAATTTAATCCTGCCCAAACACCTCAAAAATGTAGGAAATCTGGTAAAGGGATTACTTTCAAAAAAAAGTTTACATTTAATTTCTTATAGCTTCATATGATCTTAATATGTTTCTTATGATCTTATAATTATGATCTAAAACAAGATCAACATAAAATAGCAATAGCAGTAAATATTAATCATTTTCTTGAGGGTAAACGTGATCTTTATTTTTGGAAAAGTAGAAAAAATGGCAACATTTTGCTATAGAAATGGCCACTTATCACTCCAGCAAATTCCTATTAAGTAGAAATCCCATCCTGCCTTACAATTGTTTTTAAGTATCCTACTTCGATATAAAGTATGTGACAATTCAAAAGTAAAAACTTTATTTTAAGGTACAATTTTCAACATTAACAAGCCATTGTGCTTATTAATAGTTAGTTAAGTTAATTTATTGGGTAGGATTAGGGATGTAGAATATGGTAATGCAGAATATGTGCTTTATAATTCTAATAAACAGCCAAAATTTTAATAGTGGGCATGCTAATAAGCAAATAATTAATAGTGAGAATTGGACCCTATACTAAAGTGTTACAGTGAATGTGTTTAGTCATGACTGTGATTATTCTTACAAATTTCTCTCGTATTCTCTCTCTTTCCCAGCACTTCCAGTCAGTTTTACAGACTCTTGAGGAGCAGGTAGCGGGTGAGAGGCAGAGGCTGGTGGAGACGCACCTGGCCCGTGTTGTTGCCACCCTGAATAACAACCGTAGACTGGCTCTGGAGAGCTATCTGAGCGCTGTACAGAGCGACCCTCCACAGGTCTGTCCTACTGAGAACCGCTACGAGAGTATAAGCACAAAACAATAGTTTATTTTCTAATTTATTTGTATCAGCATTTATCAAAAGTGTCTTTAATAGCATTCAAGGTACCATTTTGTCAGTTCTTGCTTTCTGTGGGAATTGAACCAGTGGCCTTCCTGTAGCTAGTTCCAAGCTTTATTATATGAGCAGCAAAAACATTGCTTATCTTTACATATCTGATTGGTCATTTATTACCGTTGTAAATATTGTGTTTTTGATTTGTCTTCCTCTTCCTGCCTCACAGCCGGACCGTGTTCTTCAGGCTCTGAAGCGTTACATGGCCGCAGAGCAAAAGGACAGAAGACACACTTTACGTCATTATCAGCACATTGAATCTGCTGACCCTCAGAAAGCTGAGCAGATGAAATTCCAGGTTTGATACACACTTTTCATGTCTACAGCTTTAACACTACAATAATGTTAACAGTAATTTAATGTTTTAATATTAACAGAACTTTAAAAATGTTGAAATAAGCATACTAATCAATTATGCTGAATTATTAGGATAATTAAGTTTTAAGTATTAAATTACAGTAATTGTATTTTTAAATAATAATAAAGTAAAGCCTATCAAAAAATGTCTGATTTCTATGGAAGTCACAGTTGCAAAATATAAAGTCAAAATTACATGAAAAAAAAAGTCAGAATAGTGTAATATAAACTCGTAATTGCCATAAAGTCAGAATTGTGACTTTATATCACTTTATATTCTGAGATACAAAGTCAACTTGCAACTGTGAGTTTATATCTCAAAATTGTGTTGTGCATAATTATATAACACATATTTAATTGCATAACGCAATTGTGAGTTTGTATGATGACAGCAATAGAAACCAAAATATCTGGCTGCTCATATCGGGCTGTTTAATGCAGATATGAAAAAGATATGCTTGGTCATGTCAAGTAATGCAAAAATGAATGAAAATAAATTAGATATCTGTGTTTGAAGGTGTACACACACCTCCATGTGATCGAAGAGAGAATGAACCAGAGCCTGGCTCTGCTCTACAAGGTCCCTGGCCTGGCTGAGAAACTTCACGATGAGATCCGTAAGATGTGTTTTTGTGAATCCTTTGTTGCCTTGAAGTCAACATGCTCTCAAAATCATCCACTGAAACTGTGTGTCTGCAGAGGAGTTGGTGAGAACAGAGAGGGGGGACATCAGCGAGCTCATGACCACTTCCTTCTCTGAGACACGCACCACTGAAGAGCTGCTTCCTGCTGAGAGTGAAGAAGAGCGAGATGACGAGGAGGAAGAAGACAGAGCTTTTCAGAATCGCCCCTACCCACCACGCATCGGTACAATAACCACATCTGTACAAAACAATATGAGGAAGGAAATGCTTAACACGAAACCTTCTTGAGCATGTTAACCATTAAAAAACTAACCATCCTTTATCCTATTTCTTTTATCTCTTTAATTTTTCATACTGTAGAGCCCCAGCCTAACGAAAAGAAAGGTAAATCCTAAAGCTGTCACACACTTCCTGCAATATAATTTCATGTTATAGTGTATATAGTTTGATTTATATAATGTATAGTTAAAGGTAAATATATATAGGTGTGTGTGTTTATAGTTATAGTTACATGTTTAAATTTCTGTCTGTCCACAGTTTCATCTGTGGATGAGTATGACTACACCACCTCTGAGAGAGGACCAACTTATGAATATGAGGAGAAGGTTAGAACAAATTCTGACACAAAATAGCATGTTTAGTCCTTCCTGAATTCTGCGTAGTATACACTATTTACTATCCACAGTGCTACACATCTAAAACTGTATTTATGCTGTATTGTTGCCACATGAATTGCAATATTACCGCTAAAAATTGCAACTGGAATTGCTTTGTATTTATTGTCCTGCAGATTTTGACCATAAATATTGTGATAATGTATTATATAGTTAGTAAAATTATTATTGTTATTATAAATAATACATAGAAATATTAGGCACATTTCATACACGATGGTAATTCAAAGTGCTTTATATACAAGGAATTAAATGAATCATATAATAATGAACACAACAGTACACAACAATCACAAACAAGGAATCTTTAAAAAACCTTGAAAATTATTAAAAATGAAAACAGTTGTGTATGTTACAACTGTAATGAAATTATTACTACTACCACTAATAATGACCACTGGGTGGCACTATCTGAAGTTGAATGAGTTGAGATGATATTTCCCCAAGTTAAATAATAATAATAAGTGAATATACCTGAATATTTTTTTGTATTGTTATTTAATGCTTGCAAGCCTGATCACATGTTTTTGCGTTCCTCAGATCAACACATCTGTAGAGCTGAAGCAGGTGGTCTACCAGTCTCCAGGAATCCAGAGAGATGAGCTGGTGAGCAACAGAAGCCCTTCATTTATCAATTTATCAATTCTTCAGCTAAGCATAAGCATAGATGTAAAGACATTATTTAGACACTTAACTAAAAGTTACTATAGGCTTGTTGAGCTCTGAGAGATACAGATGAACATGGATAGAATAAGATGCATTTGGATCATTTCCGTCTTAAGAAAATTAAGTTAGGAACCCTCAGGTGCTGATTTAGTTGTTGCATTGTGCTGAATGTGTGCCTTGTTGTATTCTATCACAGCAGCCGGACGTTTTGGAGACGTTTAACCGCGGGGCAATGGTGGGGCTACTGGTGGTTGCCGTGGCCATTGCTATGGTGATGGTCATCAGCTTGTTGTTAGTCCGCCGTAAGCCGTATGGAACCATCAGTCATGGCATAGTGGAGGTGAGGGTTCTTCTAGGATCGAGGATCACTCCTGACATCTGTGTGTTTGTATTTGAAGCAGCAAGTCCAAGAAACTGGGCCAAACCAAGATTTAAAATAGCTTCTGCTTAATGTTTCTGGTTTTTACAATGTGATAGCCCAGTTAAAACACCCTAAACCAAGTATTGTATTTAGTACGAGGACGTACCAACTAACCCCTGCTATCTGCTTTGATATCTAGTCATTTTGCATTTGACACTTTGATTTGATTTGAACAGGAAACATAACAGGAACAGTCAAGTCATGAAGCGTAATTTATATTTGACTAAAAAGTTGACATATATACATGTTGTACATACAGTATTTCATACTTAATATGGTTTTCAGAAAACAAAACGGGTTCCTTTTACAGTATGAGCAAAACTTGTAAAAGGTAAATGCTGGCCCAATAAATCATGTTCGTGATATGTAAATGGTAGAACACTGTATGAATTAATGCTATATGATATTACAATAGTGGTAGATCATCATAATGCACAAGTATTTGACAAAATCAAGCATGTATGAAACCGGAAAACCGCACGTCCTGGAACAACATTTTTATTCCAAAATTTTAGTTTTGACCATATCTCACCTAACCCTAAACTTAAACATGGCATGAGCAATGCCTAAAATCAGATTTAATGATAGATGACTGACACTACAAGCACCAAACACTGATTGCAAGCCTAAAATTCACAAAGAAGAACTATAAACTGGTTTTTCAAATCTGATTGGCTAAGCACATTGTTGTTCCAGGGTCAACAAAGATGGCCTCACATTTGGACCTAAATTATAATACTAGCTACATTTTTTTTTTAGCATTTCCAGGGTTTTCTAGTACAACACTTATTAAAGATGTGCCCGTTTTGAAATATATTTACACTAGGTATCCTGTCATTTTATTTTTAAAAAGAAAATTAAGAATTTGATTTGCTAACATTCAGAAACTACACTATCTTTCGAATTTCGTTACTTATGATTTTCATTACATTTCCTGCATTTGTATACAGGTTGGCCACACGATAGCACAAGTCTCTAATCTAGTTACATGTGATACATTTTTCCATATGGGAAGCCTGCTCAAATGCGCTTGCCTTAATGATTAGAGATTTGCTCACGACCAGCGTATTATTCCGTTCATTAATTCTTCCCATTTTATTTTACTTATGCTCCATTCTAAGTGATTTTTCCCCATCTCCCTGTCTTTTTCCCAGCAGGTTGACCCCATGCTGACCCCCGAAGAGAGACAGCTGAATAAGATGCAGAATCACGGCTATGAAAACCCCACTTACAAATTCTTCGAGCAAATGAACTGAGGAGGGCGCTGCAGTCTCAAGGCCGTGCCCTCCTCTCTCGCCTCCCGTTTTTCGATTGGGGTTCCCACTGCAACCCCCTCTCCCTCGTACTGTATTTATGTCTATATGACCGATGTTCAAAATGTACAACAAACCCGGCACGCAAATAGGGAGTTTGTAGTAAAACGTTTGCATACTACTCTCTCATCAGGGAGAGACACTAATAAGAGAATCCGCAGAGCACCGAAAGCTCCTTTATTCCCCGGTTTTTGCTTTCGTTCATGAGGGTGTGGCCGCGCCGAGCATGTTCGGCCATTTTAAAAACTTGGAACAGTGTCACACTTTCTTTTACGAATGAATTACGTGTTTCAAAGAAGCTGAGTGGTTTGTTTCGTCGTTTCTATTTTCAAAGCAGAGTTTATTTCACGGTGAGACTGTGATACGAATGATATATTTTTGAGTTCACCGGAAGATGTTTTGACCCTCTAAGACGACTTAGTTATAGATTCGAATCATTTTAGACTGCTTGTTTCATTCTTCAGACATAAAACGAACGAGGTTTGTATTCACGTATAACTCATCCGTCGGACATTCTGGTAGATTGTTAGTCGCAAATCACACCGTGAGAAACTGAATCAGTGTTTTAAATGTACCACGAACGTTCATCAAACAATACTACCCAAAAGCTTAAAATATTTTTCTGGTATTGCTTCTTTAAAAGTCAATTCTAAGTAATCTGAAGTCCATACGCGTAAAGAAAAGCATGCGAAATTTGGTGTATGATGCTATAACGTACTTGTGTTGGTCCTGTTTCTTGCTTTTTGATAAAAATGAAAATATCACAGTGCAACAATGACGTGTACATAACTAAAGACGTAACTCGAATAGACGTTTCTATCATTAATTTGTATCGACGCAACGTGTGGACGTAAAGATGACCTTGTGCTGCTCACACAGAGAACGAAACATTTCCTAACATGGCTGAATGAAAACGGACTGTTGTATAAACCAGCACAAGAAAATGACACAGTAACTCCTGACTGAATGTATCTTCGGTAGACATAGGCTCCATTCACGTTCCTCCTAACACACCGCGGCGGTTAGAGCGTAGGTTAGTTAGCTTAGCTAATCGCTCCGTTTTCATACAGTAGTTGATTTAACTGTCGAGGGTTTGTGTTGCGTAACTCAAACTAGTGTCACCTCTGAAACGTGGTAAACAGCTTTGACTGACAAGATGTGATTCCAGAACTGGTTTGCGTTTGTGTACATGTGTCACTAAGTCTTGAAAATCATTTTTTTTTTTTTTTTTTTTTTATATATTAGAGGGTTCTAGAGTTGTCTGTCGAATGCATTTCTGTTCTAGTACATGATAGAAATTTTCAATCAAGTTTTTGGGTGTCTGTCGCTGTGACACAAATAAAATAAACGCAGCAATTACTGTTAGCCTGTCGTAGAAAGGACATGTCTTGCTCTAAATCTTTTTCTTAGTAGAACAAACAGGTTTTTGAGAAGAATACAGCATCATCCTGTGTTTAAATATTAAGTGACATAACAGCAGAAGTGAAACCAAAATGTGGGCCCAGTATGTTTGTGTTTATCTTTACTTCAGTCCAAACCTACACTTTTATACCAAACCAAACTCTGTCCTGTGAAACCTATTTATTTTGGGGGAAAAAATATATACCGATTTTTTTCTGAGTAAAGAAACACCAAACCGTATGACATGATTGTTTTTGTATTTGATTGCCTTTTTTGTCTTCCTTCATTCTGCAACATTTTGAACATGCATGAACTGAAACCAAACCATATAAAAAGCTTGTTTAATCACACATTGGATAAAAGCTTCTCGAGGCATTGTTAAATTTTCCAGTTAGACTGGCCTAATTCAACACATTGCACCAGAGCTCATGGCACTTAAAGCAAAATCTAGACGGCCTACTATTGATTTGATCACTCTGATGTGTATTTATGAATTAACATTGTGGTTTGATGCCCTAATTTAGGACTCTAATATAGAATTCGTACCAGCATCGGGTAGATTTAGGACAGTGTATTCAATTGGGATCGAATTTAAGTTTGTAAGTGTCTTCTCTTGGGTGAGATGACCCTTCCCTCTCTTATCCTGAACCAATAGAAATGTAAACAAAGTTACGGATGTTTTAACTGCTGCATTATTGCCTTTTTCAATGCTGTGTTTTGGATGTAATTATGTGTATTTTTTATTTAAGTCAATATTAATTGGAGTTTGGGTCATTTGCTATATAGATTTGGACTGTAAACACTGAACGGGTCTCATGCTTGAAAACAAAACTAAATAACTGAGAGCACAACTGTATCCAGATTGATTCATTTGTGTCCATTCATCAGTACTTATATTCTTCATCCTGCTGAAGAATCAATAACATGGAGGTTAACCTTTTTAGCCTGCATAATGTGTTGAACATCCTACACACCCCAATTTTATCTTTCAAATTACTCGCATGTATTGAAGATACAGCTTGATAATAGGAAATAATTAGTTAAAAGTACAAAAAAAAGGTGATGATCTTTGAAATCTTGATGAACTTTAAGAAGGTACTTTAAGAAACTTGTCATTAAGCTACTGAAGTCAATGCATTGAAATAAGCTGATCTTGAGTCATTCTGAATTTCACCAAAGAAATGTTCTGGATTGGAAGACCAACTAATGTGTTATATTTTTATTTGACATGTATTGTAAGAGCAAGCAACCTGTGAACTGATCTGGCTTGTTGTACTTGCATTAAAATGACAATAAAATTATACATGACCCACACAATCTGACTGTGGCTTTTAACTTTTGGAATAGTTATTCCAATTCCAATAGTTATATATGCTGCTTATTTTGAGCAGCATTATACAACACCGTCAGCAAGATTATGGTCATTATTTACCAGGTAAACGAAACATCAGATAAGTACAATTGAAATGAGCCGTGTCTCAACTTTCCGCCATTTTTCAAATATGAAGCGTCCATGGTATGAGCAAAGAGTATGGTATGGGTACTATAGAATTTGGCGGGAAGCAGTAGGTCATCTCACCTACTGAATTTCGAATGCTATGAATTCGGACATACTACTTGCCTCACGTACTGTTTTTTGCGTACTATATAGGGAAGTAAGCGATTTTGGGCGCAGCAAGAGTCATAGCTCACTGACAAACTACACAATTCACACGCATAATCACAGATGGATTGCATGCGATTAACGTGATATTGAGTTTACGCTGTTCTAATAGGGCAAATGTGTTGTTTGAATGGAACCAACTGACATGAGAGCAAGCAATTTGTGAACTGATTTGGCTCGGAGTACTGTACCTGCATTAAAATTATGATTTACCCAATTTGACTATCGTTTAACTTAAACAACTAACAGTGATCTACATTTGACAATTACCCAGAGTATAAAAAGCCTCTTCTGACAAAGGCCAAGCATTCTTTAAAGACATCTCCCTAAAACAGGCTATTATAACTAATACTTTTAGGAAATCCGTATGACTGAGGTAAGATTCATGTTTTAAACTAAACACAGTAATACAAAAATCTAATACATAACTGAGGTTCAGGTCTGTGCAGAGACGCTTAAAGAGTCGCTATAAAATGCGACAGCGCAAGAGGGTGAAACACAAGCAGCTGTACTGCAATCAACTGGATGGAGGTTGTCAGTGAAGTGCAGGGAAGAATTGTAGCAAGGAAGATTGCAAGAGATCACTTGTGTGCTTATTTAACAGGATAAGAATTCCTCATATATATATCTCTGCTCACGATTCTAAATTAGTAGCACTTTTTTGAGATTGTTAGCTGTCATAAAGACACCTAAGACAAGTCTAAGTAGTGTCGCGAGCGAGCCAACACAAACACAGTGGGGATGACGTCATGCCTTGAAGAGGCAGTTTTTTATTAAATAAATACAACAAAATAAAGTGTCTGGGGGAATAAAAGTGTCCAAAATAAAAAGGGAACTGGTGTCCTCGTTGTGCTGCTCGGGTTCGGTGAGGGTAAGGCAGTGTAGAGGGGAAGGGGTTCCGGGATTGGGCTGGCCACTCCATAACCTTAATTTTCTTGGTCTGGAACCAAGATTGCGCTCGGTAACTGGTGTGTTTGGGGTCGTTGTCTTGTTGAAACACCCATTTCAAGGGCATTTCCTCTTCAGCAAAAGGCAGCATGAATTATTCAAGTATTTTGTTATAAGCAAATTGATCCATGATCCCTGGTATGCGATAAAAAAGGCCCGACACCATAGTAAGAGAAACAGCCCCATATCATGATGCTTGCACTACAGTGGCGGCTACTGGTCTGTCAAATATGGGAAGCTCATTTTTAAAAAAATATTAAACTCTGTAAAAGTGAAACAAGGAATGCGGTGCATAATCATCTTGTCAGTAAAGCTGTTCTGTAATCAGCGTTAAATTCACTACGCAGAGCCGTTTTACACTGATGAGCTGTGCAAAATCACGCTGATAATGAACCTGAATTTGCGCAGCTCATCAGTGTAAAACGGCTCGGCGTAGTGAATGCGGCTCAATGTAAGACCACACACCTGATGGAATTTACAGCTGATTACAGAACAGCTTTACTGACAAGATGCGCAATACATATCGCTCAGCCCTAAATGTTGTTGTCATCAGCTTTATAATACCTCCAGACCGCAGACATATGCTTCAAGCTGCTTCCGTGTTCTACTTTAAACCAATAGCGTCTCTGCAACAAAGTGATGTCATGCCGCACGCGTTGCTGTTCCTGTGTGGAGTCAAGAGGTCTAATTCTGTGCCACCGCATAACTATAGATGTGATAAAAAATGATGAGAATGCACTAGCTATATATATATATATATATATATATGAGTCCTGATCGGGAGGTAACGTCCGATTCCGATCGAGTCAAAAATCTCATGATCGAGCCCGACTTCTAATCATGTGATCGGATCGGGACATCCCTAGTTACACGTGGGTTTTTTTTTGTTTGTTTTTTTTATAACAAATGACACGTATATAATTCCTTAACATAAGCAAAGTCAGCAGCGTTTACAGGGTGTTTGGTTTAATTTCTTTAATATTTTTTTGTGTAGCTGTGCCTAGCCTCGGTTTACTATTACTAATACTATTACTATTGTTTTCAGTCCGCCTCATTATGGTGGAATCAGATCACTGTAATTCTTTAATTTGCTTTACAATTGCGTCTTTGTTGTCAAACTCATTTATAACTGAAAGAATATGATCAATGTGTCACCTGTAATGTTTTATTTCAAAGACATCAATGATGTTTATTCAATGCATTGAACAGTGCTGATGAAAGAAAGAGGGAAATCCCCTTTAATGCTGCATGGAAACTTGGAAAGTATCTAAATATTTAACCTTCTGACGACTTTGCAATGCATAAACCGCAGTAAATGACTTTGTAACAAAGAATATTTGAATCAAAGTATCTCTTTTATCTTTAACAGATTTACCCAGATCTACTCTGACTGTGACTCCAGACAGTCCTGTATTCACTGGAGACACAGTCACTCTGAAGTGTGTGATCGAGTCTAATCACAGTGACTGGAGATATGAGTGGTATAAAGACAGTGTAAAGTTACAGTCGTCTGATGGTTTCACTGTAAACACAGACACTCTCACTATCAGAGGAGCTACTGAGTCTGATCAGGGTCAGTACTGGTGTAGAGGACAGAGAGATGAAAGACCACGATCATCTCAATCAAGCTCTGCTGTGTATCTCTCAGTGAAGGGTGAGTTAAATATAATTTAGTATGCAAAACAGATTAAAATATGCGACAATAAACAGTTCAGACTGTCACATGACTTCATCACATCAGCACTCTTTCTTCACTCTTATATATTACACTACACATGTTATATGTTAAATATGTTACATGTTAAATATTAACAATAATCTAATCAACACAAAGCAAACCATCTTAAATTAAATACATTTTTTTCTCATTTTGAGTTCATAACACTGATCATACTGCACTGTTTTAATTAATAATATATATTTACTTTTATGTTTATCAGTAAAACCAGTACTGAAGGTGACTCCAGATCAGCGTGTGTTCAGAGGAGAGAGAGTCACTCTCACATGTGACATACAGCAGACAGAAAACATTCAGTGGAGATACAGCTGGTTTAAAGATGGACACACTTACTATTCATACACAACAGCTGCAGAGTTCAGTTTCACAGCTGATGTTTCTTACCGTGGTGAATACAGCTGTAGAGGAGAGAGATACTATCAGGGATACTATCAGGTATACTATCAGGGATCATCAGACCCCAGTGATTCTGTTACACTGACTGTATCAGGTGAGTCTTCATATTCACATCTGTTTTATACTCATTTACATCTGTATCTGTAGCTCAGTACGGTTTATGTAATGCTGTTTAGACGTGTCACTTTGAATGCTTTTGAGCTCAGAAATAAATAAATAAATAACATGGATGTATGGTTGCTCTCTTGAAGCAGCACACAGAGGTCCTTCATGACAGACTCAGTGTCCTAGGAAAAAAACTAAACAAAGAAACTTTTAGTAAAATGCCGTTTATAAGTTTGGGATCAGTAAATGTGTATATATATTTTTAATAACCCACTTATGCTCATCAAGGCTGTATGTATTTGATCAAAATATTGTGAAATATTATTGCAATTTAATATAAAGGTTATATATTTTATATGAATTTCCAGCATCATTTCTCCAGTCTTCAGTGTCACATGATCTTTCAGAAATCAGTCCAATGCTGAAAACAGTTGTGCTCCTTTAATATTTTCTGGGAACTGATATTTTTTTCAGGATTATTTGATAAATAAGTAGCTGTAAAGAACAGTGTTTCTTCACTTATTTTGTGTTACGATATACACTACTGTTCAAAAGATTGGAGTCAGTACTTTCTTTCTTACTTTCTTTTAAAGATTTTAACTCATTTTATTCTGCAACTTATATTGTTTTGTAAAAAGCATTTGAACTGATCTGTAAAAACACATGAAGATGTAAATTGTTTAAACACGTCTCTGAAGGAGGCTAGAGTGACTGTAAATGTCTCTGAGTTTTGTTATTATTCTAAATATGAATTTATCGTTCATTTCTGGTCTGAGCTTTGAGCCACGAGCCCAAAGACTGTAGAAACCCAAGAGACCAAACTCTGATGCTGTTTGAGTAACAGTCCCAGATTCACAGAAACAAACTAAATAACAACAAAAGAGATTCAATAAAATAATGCAATGTTGAGCAATCCACTGCAAAAAGTGTGTGTTTTAAACCGTGTGATTATTCACAGCAGTGTACAGATATTGTGTGTCTGAAGAGGCACAGAGACTTGAACAGGTTACTAGTGTAATCATAAAGAACAGAAACAGAACTAATAAACAACCAAGAAGACTAACTAGAGAACTCAAGTAACAGGAAACAGGAACAGAACTGAAAACTACATTCAAACAAAACAATAACACTGAAAAATCATAAAAACATAGAGACTCAGTCACTCTGAGCTGCAGACACACATCCTGTGTTACAGTTCTTATGAAGCTTCTCATTTAATATCATCTCATTTATGACATTAAATACTTTACAGTGATATGAAGATCACCATCTTTAATACCTTTCTACAGGTACAATATTGTGTTTCATAATATATCACAATACAAACACATGACAATATCTATCATAACCAAAATAAATATTACGACAGAGATTTAATTTAGCATGAAATATGGTAATAACACAATAAACCAATCCAGAAGTATTAGTAATAATAATAATAATACTAACATTTCAATACAACTAAACACATTTCTTTGTAAAATTCGTGAATTAAAACGTTGTAAATGTAAAGTCAGGGACAGAGAGAAATCTTATGTGTCTCAGATTTGTAGTTAAACTAAACTAATGTCTTAAAACCAAACTATCATAAGATTAAACAACAATAGCAAGCATCACACGAGCAGGTAAATTAAGTAAAATAATACAAATGAATGAATAAATAAAGAATTATAAAAAGTATTAATAATTACAACACAGATGTACTGTATATGGTCACTGTTCAGAAGAAGATCTACTGAGATCCTTCATCACACAGTCAGAGAGAGAAACAAATACTTTACAAACTATCATTTAACACATTTAACAAAGTAATGTAAAGGTGCTGTTTGAGTCACTATGTTTTTATCTGTCTTCACAGATTTACCCAGATCTACTCTGACTGTGACTCCAGACAGTCCTGTATTCACTGGAGAGAGAGTCACTCTGAAGTGTGTGATTGAGTCTTAC
>JAUCMT010000028.1:16109093-16132099 GCA_032357475.1 Enteromius thamalakanensis
TCCCGCCCACTCTAAAGCGGTACTAAACTGCAGTGGAAGCGCAAACCGAGCCGAACTGAGCCGTGCCGTGCCGTAACCAGCCGTGCCGAGCCGAGTCGTACCACGCAGTGGAAAAGCGCCAAGTGTAAAGGACTTGTCCCGATAGCCATTGAGGTCTCTGGGGCTCATCTAGGTGTCCTGCTCTCTGCTGACAGTCAGGGCTGTAGACTTTATCTCTAGGTGCTTATCCACCATCTGATCTGGATTCCAAACGGATTCAGGTGACTACGATGACCTCAGAATAAGAAAGAAACAGAGTAATGTTAGCATAGATGCGATTCATTTCTTATCATGTATTGAGCATTTTGTGTTATGGGAAGTGTTCTCATTTATGGCTGATCTAATTAATGCAGTCTATCAATCCTTTAACTGATTTTAATATTAAAAGTGTATTAGTGTGTTATGTGTAAGCTAGGTTACAGGTCTTTAATGTACAGTCGATTTAAACTGATAGAGTGTGTCTGCCTCCCAAACAGTATTAGGTAGAGGATCTGCCACCTGCAGTCAATTTGCAGGTGCAATTTTGGGCTACCTTATGTACTTAATGATTATGTACTTAAATGTTTTAAAATACGTTTTAGTTTGTACAAAGATATGTCTGCTGTTTACAACAGCACATCGGATAGCACAGAGACTAAAATATGTGAAGCGAACAATGTAATCATTGCCTTGAAACACATCTGCTAATCCCAACTCTAACCTCAACTGCAAGCTGCTCACTTTGTTCTATTCAATTTTGCATGCACACACACACACACACACACACACACACACATTCACACATGCACATTCACAGATGATGCAGGCTATTTCAAAGTGACTCAGCTGCATCAGGTTCATGGGAAAAATCGCTAGTGTGTGGCTATCAATATGTATGTGTCGATGTCCTAGCGTGATCTGTAAACTGTGGCTTTTGTTATTAATGTCAAGCCCCTTAACTCACTTTACCGGTGGTCTATGCTTTCCGATTATAGCAACAATGACATTTAAATGCATTATGCACTTATCGACATTTGTTTAACAGTGGTTTTGGTAAGGCTAGTCTCAGAACAGTCAGCCTTCCCGGTCGGGTATCACCATGTTTAAAATTCTCATGTTTAAAGTTGTGATAAAACCCTCAAGCTTACTGTACATTTAAAGAAGGAACAAACTGATTTTTGATCAGTTTAACTAAAGAGAAACTCTTCTGTGGAAATGACTTAGCCAACCCACTATAAGTATAGTAGGTTGAAATTAAATGTTCCACAGCATTAATCAGACCACCCTCAGCCTCAGGCAGTTTTTTTCCCTAATTAACACTGAATTAAGTATGTACAGAAATGAACAAACATCTAAAACTGACATTTATTAACTTGTTTGGTAAATCTTTCAAAGACTTATACTTAAAAAAATGTTTTCTTTAATATACATCATATTCATCCTCTTTGCATATTAAACAATAACAATACCATTTTACATAAAATTAAATATCCATTAAATACATGTTTTTGTAGTATCTGTACTGGTTAAAGCTTCCGTTGCATCATTGTTATAGACACTGCATAGATGGGGTCTGTGGCTTTTAGTCCATGTGAGTAAACTTTTCTGAGCTGTAATGTCAAAGGCAGCTCAGCTACTTTGAATGAACAACAATAGACAATAATTGATTTTATCTCCACAAAGGTGTACAGTACCTAGTGTAGGAGCCTAACTGCTCATGCTAACCAGACCAACCTTGACTCCTGTCCACTGTCACCAGCTAGTAGAAAATCCTGGTTTAATGTGATAAATCTCATTCTATTGCTAATTATTTAAATAATGCATCTACCTTTCTAGCTATCCATAAAAGGTTAAACCACCTCAAAAGGAAAATTTAGTTACTAATCACTTTCCCCCATGTCATTCTAAACCCTAAAAAGCTTTATTTGTCTTCTTAACACATTTAAGGGCTTTTCACACTGTGCTTAACCCCTGGGTTATCTGCGTTCTAAACACCGCTTTTAACTCCGGGTAAAGACGCGTTTCACACCTGTAATTTGAAAGCGGTGTTAGCAACGCATTTTACCCGGGGTTATGAAACCCTGCTCCGGAGCAGGGTTAGCACCGCACTTGCGGTGTTAACCCAGCAATGCAGTGCTAAGTTTGTTCAGTGTGAAACGGAGCGGTGTTTGCATGTTGCTGCTGGACGCTTGGCAACAGACAGCCAATCAGAAATCAGTAAGCATTACTTCAAGTCGCTAACAGGAAACGCGCGTGGTGTAAACAGCAGCCGGTGAGAAGTTAACATTAATGTCAAGAACTTCAAAACAAAGAAATTTCAAAAGACGGAAAACCTGTGAACTGGAGGATGAGGAGACTGACAGTGAATGTGCCGTTTACAATGAAACGCCACCAGTGATGACTTCAGGGAGCGACCCATAATTTCCGAGATGAGGATGCGACTGTAAACAATACTGTACACGTAAACACTAGTCTCTCCAAACTTCATCCGAAATCCAAATAAATGTTCATATGCTTTGTCTCATGAGGCTAAAAACGGCTAAAGACTTATGCGTCGACTTTTTTTTTAAAACTGGTATCATAACTGGAAGTGGCAGGTTTGCACCTTGCTCTACGTCCAATCAGGTACAGTAACACCGCAAATATGCAAATTAGGACGTAAACCCCAGGGTTTAGGAATGTGCAGTGTGAAACATCTGTTAATGAATACCCAGGATTAACCGCTAACCCCAGGTTTAATATAAGCAGTGTGAAACATGATTACAGATAACCCAGGATTCCGTTTATCCGGGGTTTACGATAACCCTGGGTTAACAATTTCAAGTGTGAAAAGCCCTTTTGAGATATTTAGGATTTAAATGGAGAGGCTTATGACTGTCCTATTGACTGCCAACTAAATAACACCGTCAAGGTCCAGAAAAGTATGGAAAAACATAGTCAAAATTTCCATCTACCATCAGTGGTTCAAATATTATGTTATGAAGCGATGAGAATATGTTTTGTATGGTAAGAAAACAAAAATAACTTTATTCAACAAATTTTGCACCATATAGCACCATTTTGGAAAATACTGCTGCGTGTAAATAGCTCACGCTCTTCTGAGTCCGCTGCGACACAAGGATACATCTTCTACATGTAATTATGTTTTGATCTGAACAAAAACAGTGCATCTGTGTGTCGTGGCTGACACAGAACAGTGTGCGTTATTTGCATCCAGCGCATACTCTCCAAAATGGAGCTACACTGCCAAAACTGTTGAATAACATCTGTATTTATTAGCATTTAAATATTCTCCTTGCTTCATAACATTACGGTTGAACCACTGATGGTAGATGGACAATTCTGATGATGTCTTTTATACTTTTCTGGACCTTAACAGTGTTATTTACAGACACAAGCCTTCTGGTTTTCATCCAAAATATCTTAAATTGTGTTCAAACTAAACTTTTACAGGTTTGGAATGGCATGGGGGTAAGTGATTCATGTGAAATGTTACATTTGGGATGGAGTAACTCTTTAAGTTATTAAAGAAGACATTCTGCATATTCTCAAATCCCTGTTTCAGGAAGTACTGTACACCAGCACAACATTGCTTTGTGAAGACAAATGTATTTAATACCTGCTAGCAAAGGATGACAGTTTTTTTTAACTGATTCAGTCTGATGAAAATATACAATGCTCACAGAGGCATAGGCAGACCCCCAGTGCAAACGCATCTAAAATGTGTAACCTTAGTGGTGGGGATACCCTTCTTTCAAAAAAAAACACATCAGAGGAGGAGAGGAGCAAAGGGTGTGTTCAAGACGATTTGGGTTCCCTGAGGGGTTTCAGTCATTGTAGTACAGTTTCACTGTGCATCACCGTGTTCATGTGGCTGTGAGAACCGTTGCGTACAGTATGCAAAACTTGACATTTCTTTCAAAAGGTGGAGGGGGGGCAGTCTGGAAATTACTGGTGCATTAAAGCTGCATTTGTTAAACGATTTACCAGCAAAGCACGCTAACAAATACGCACCAAACGGCTGGCATCGTGCACATGAAATTTGTAAATTGAACTTACAACTTTCTGAGCCTAAACAGTTTTCACAAAGAGTATATTGTTTGTCATGACGCCTATTGTTGGCTTAAAAGCTACTCCTCTCAGATGTGGTTTCGTCAAGCAAGTGTTTCCAGAACCTGAGAGAAACCAGATGTAAAATGAAAGTGAAATGTCTATTTTAGTATGTTCAGTGTTAATTGTGTAACTGGGCAAAATTAATGCAAACGACAAAATATACAGTGAACCCAAAAATCATATTTACTGCAAGTGCTTTAACACCTCATCTGCATCAATGCAAAAGAACTGGGATGTTCTTATTGGTGTAGAATGAGTGGGAGGAGAGGGGACTAAAGGGCCGTTTATAATTCACACTAATTGCTCAATGCCTGGAATGAAAAATCATTTTGGAAATCATTTCTTTTGTCTTGTTATGGTTAACGGATTTCCTGCTCTTACGTAATAATAACGATTATTAAAACTTTATCTTATTAGATATTTCCTAACGGTGTGAATGACATGCTGAGAGAAAGCAAAAAAAAAAGAGTTATAAGATAAAAGTAGCTGGTCTGTATCTGATTGGTCAGCTGAGACTAGTCAGATTAGCAAAAGAAACCAGCCTGCTCACCTTTTGCCATGAAAGTGGACTGTCACTTAGTAATCATAACTTTTTGTTATATTTTGAAGTAACCATTGTTTGCCACTGCCTTTGACCACTGGAATTACAAAAAGCATTTCAGGTTTAATAAGTGTTTCAACATTGCATGAACTACTGATAAAAGTATTTGTTTTCATTTGAATTCAGTCAGTTATTTTACCATGTAGTACCTATAATGTTTTTCAAAAACATTAAAATGCACAAATTCACCAATTTTTTGTCATCTGTACAAAAACCTAATATGTTTATATGAATTACCCCTAAGCTTTTAAAATAAATATTTTAGTAATTACATATTACATTCGCATCTTAATGGTTCTTTGACGTTGGTAATGGTCATATGACATGCAGGAATTTTTATTTTATTTTTTTTTACATTTTAATACATTTTGTGTGTATATATATATTCTGACTACAACCTTAGGAACCCGATAATGACACTGGCAAAATAGAGAATCTTAAGACATGAAAGACCAGGCCTTTGTTAATTTGTTTAAGTTTTGTTTATTTATTTTGCCAGTTTATAGGAAGTGTCACATTTCACAATGTTTCCATGATAGTGTAAAGTATTGCACATTATAATTTGATAAAGATCTTCAGCCTCCACTGCAATGGATGATAAGAGGATCTTAAATAACAATTCACACCTTCGCTTTCATCCTCTTCCTGGAATTGTTCTTATCTGGTGGGTTGAGTTGCTCATTAACCAATGCCATTAATTTACCAAAATATGATTATATATTCAGTGTCGGTACAGAAAAGAGAAATGCATTTGTGAACTGTTTGTTTAAAGAGATGAGTAGTAGATAAAAGAGGTCTATCTTTTTTTTATTTATTTTTTTTATTATTATTTTCAGAGTTTCGTTTGTGGCCAAGAGTGAGAGTTCAATTTCTTTATACCCTTTTTTCATGTTAAAATGGCTATTTTCCATAACATGATATTTCGCGATTATGGGAACAAGTGTGGACATTTGCATTAAAAAACTGGCACAAAAAATGAATACATAAAAATTAGCAAATAGTAGAAAGAAATAATGTCTCCAATATTCTGTTCTAAACATTTTGGAGAAGCTTGTTAATCTGTTCCAAAACACCAAATCACATAAGTAGTCGATTACCTCACTCCCATTATAAATTAGAATTTAAGAATTAGATGAACATGTGAACTTGTGAAAATTACTCTGAAAAAAAAATGGTATAGGGTTCTTTTTTGCTAAAGTTTTCACTAAGAAATTGCTCATAAATTTCACATTTAGAAAAAAATATCAAGTTACATTGAATTAAATGTGAAGTTTTGAAGTAAAAAGATTAATTGTTTTTATTTTTAATTTATCCTGGAAAAAATAGATAAATAAAAAATCAGTGTAGCTGAATATTAATGGCAACGCATCTTCATGCCCATCATAAATGTCTTTATGTATCTGATAAAATATTAAACTCATTTTTACTTTAGGGATATTGAAATCATACTCATTTTATCATAATATCACTTATAAGAGATCATGTTTTTTTTTGTTTTTTTTTTAAGTTTATTTTCTAAAGTTTATTCCTCCTGTCAACATTGTTAAAAAAAAGTAGTTTTCTTGGAAATATTATAATCAAACAACTTTCTGATCTCGACCAGTTCATATTTCTGCTGCTATCAGGAAAGGTGCCAATGAGCAAATAAGTCAACAGCACAGATGCATTTATTTCTAGAAAAAAAAAATGGTAAAAGGAAGCAAAAAAGCAAAAGAAGGCCAATCACAGATGTTTGAGGTGTTAAGGGGAGGGGCTGGTTTGAGTTTAGAGGTGGCCTTGCTAGATCTCACCCACATGTAGACTTCCACTGGGCGATGACACCTCTGCTTGAGGTCGCGATGCGTGTTAATGCGTCTCTGTTGACTTGCTCGCGGCAGGACGCAGCCTCTACCTTGATCGTATAGGTACGTCTTTGAAAGTTTCTGTCAACCAGGCTCGTCTTCTTTTCCACCTTCTAGTGTCATCTTGCCATTTCTCATCTTGTCTGCTGCCTCTCTACCTCTTCCCCTCCCCCATCACCAAGTGCCGTGCTTTCTATATCTGGAAAAACATCTTTTGATTACAAAAGCATCCGTGCAAGTGTCTGATTGTGTGTGTTGAGGTCTCTTCTGACTGCAGGCCCGGAGAGGATGTGTCACTGCAGACAGGTTTTCCCCTGTTACTCATGGGCCTCTTTCTTGCACTGCGTTTCTTTATGTGGGCCTGACCGTTGCACTTTGCAGATTTCTAAAGTTATCACCTGTTACATAGTGTATAGGTTCGTTCTTCACTAGTGAGTGCGATTTTGGTTGATGGCGCTTACAGATTGCCTTTCGTCGCATAGGCCTAGTTGTTTTGACATGTGACATACTATAGTTTCGTACAATGAAGGCACGGCTTCAGTTTGGTTATGGGACGGAGTGTAACCTGGGTCTCAGATTCAGACATTCACAGGCCTGCTTGGCAGGTAAGTCAATTGCTCATTGCACTATTGCACAATTTGCAGTCATTTGACTCCGAATTGCATTGCAATTACTGCACGCGGTTTCATTCTTCTTATTCATTCTCATTCTGCTTATAATCACGCTCAAATGAGAATTCATTTCCACCTGGGCTTTAAAAGAAATGAGTGAAGGCATCGTTGGTATCGAGGTTTCATTCACTGCGACACAAAAAAACTGCAACGCTTTTAGTAATTACTTGGTAAATTTCATTTAGCGTTGCTAATTTGACCGTAGTCAGAAACAGAACAACAACAGATCTCTGTTTTTGTTTGTGTGTTTTTTAGTTGCTGGGAGGACTGTGATTACGATAGCTGTAGAAAATACAGCGAAGGCAGTAATGCATGAAACGGATAATTAATATTTTACTGTTTTTAGGGTATTTTTAAATAAAAAATTAGCTTAGCCTAGGCAACACAATGCACTTTACATACAGTACATAACTAGTTCATTTTTGATAACATTTTTCAGCTTTGATCCTAAATTTCCAGTGACTTGTGCAAAGCGACAACAAGAGCAAGAGATGCATTTAGGTCAGTAGCTTTGGAAACATTATATTTATTTTTGCATGTCCAAGGAATAATATATGGCATAGCCTATTCTAAATGTGTTCTAATCTTTGATGTTTGCTAGATTAAGTACAGTAATATGACTCACTTATATTTGTGGAACACTAGATATTTAATATTAGAGTAATAATACATGACTCATCTGGCTCTTTTTTTAAGGTACACACATACACACACAAGCTAGTGCTACAAAGGTGGAAATTAAGAAGTAGTTTTCTATTTTGTTGACTGCTAAGTAGACAGTTCACTTAAAAAATAAAAATAATAACCATAATAATAATAATATAGTCTTTTACATTGTACAAATGTATTGAACATTGTACATCCACACAACGAAAGCCAACGTAGGCCTAGTTTAATATGTTTGGACACCAGTGTCCTTGAACGATCTTCTTTTGTGAAGAAATGAAGACAGAGGCGGAACGTCCGGAGCGAGAGAAAATGATGACCACATTTTATTTTTTGGGTAAACTGTTCTATTACTTTACTTAGTTCCAGATCACATACGTTGTGGGCAGAATTGTAAACTACATCATAGGTGCGTAAACTGTCAACCGTTAATTTGGTCAGTTATGAACGTATCTGCACTCATCTTTTTGGTAAAATGCATGCAAATATTAACGTTGTTTTTTTTCAGTTGTTTTTTCATGCTTTGCTGCGTGTGTTTGTGTGTGTGTGTGTGTGTGTGTCTCTCTCGATTTTAACCAGTTTAGCATCAATTCTAGTAATTAGAACATTGAGCACCGTCATCTCAGTACAGTGTGTTCCACACAATCCGTCACCATTGCATCCTAGCTGAGGGGGAGTGATCGTATCAGCATAGGTTTTTGCAGGCATTCGATACTCTTCGACTTTCTTGTTTTGCGCATTCGTCAGATCGACGACAAAACATACGCAAACCGAGATACTTACGACTGAATCTTTTGCATCTCATTGCTGTCCAAAGACAGTTCGTATTCCAGGATGGTCATGGTTCTTATTTGGAGTGCCTTTGTACGCCTTTCAAGATTGAGTATCAAAACCATTTTTTCCCCCCCAGACAGTCCGCATCATTTTCTGCGCAATTGTGAGGAATTAGAACGCAGCTGACATGTACTGTAATCAAACGCTTCACCAGACACCACATCACACTGCTACTACAGTAGATGCATATCTAAACCGACCTACTGTATGGCTTTGATACTGTTGTTGTTGATCAAACAAACTTGAACTCTTACGAGTCTCAGCGTACCGGCATTAGTCAGAGTTTCATATTCTGAAGAGGTCTGTGGCTTCATCGCAAAAGCTCCACAGCAAAATTTCAAAGGTGATGCAAAATGCAAAAGGTCCTTTGCCGCCTGACGTGACCAGACATGTCCACCTCCGCGTTGTGCCATACACAGACACTACAATTCCAGTTCATGGTTGAATGTATTGTGAGATAGAAATGATTAAACACGCTTAGAGTTTCATTTTGTGAATTACATTGTCTGTCTGATGTATGAAAGTAGGTTAGAGGTGTTGTGTTGCTGATGAGTTCAGGAAAAAACCCTGCTCAATTCTTCTGAATATGTCTTTCACAATCTCTGAAATTAAGTCAAATGCCTTAGCCTATATTGCTATATGTATTTACCTCTTCGAGCTTATCTGTGTTTCAGTCTTTCTTTCGGTCTATCTCTCTGAAAGCTACGAGATCTGTTTTTTAGTTTTAAAACAGCTGAATGGTGACAGGTTTGATCAGTCCTTGGATGCATGTAAAAAGTCAGGTTATCGATCACCTTACTGTCTAGAGATCGAAATCTCAATATATCGAGTTCGGGAAAATTTCAGGCCTATAAATCTTTCGTCTGATTGATTCAGTTTTTTTTTTTAGATATCCAAACAATACCTAAGCCAGATAAATACATAAATTAAGAATGAATAAACAATAGTCTAACTTATAACCTGATAAGTCAATAAATAAGAAAATAAAAAAGATAAACAATTAAAATATTTAAAGAGATAATGCATAAAAAGCAGGGTTATTTGTTAAATACATTTATTTTTATATTTTATCATTTCCTGGGAGATTCATTTATGATTTTTACAATATTCTGAGTTTTTCTCTCTCCTTCTTGTCTTTCATGAACGATTATTCCTCATTGTCCCATGACACACTCAACCTCTGTTTTTCCCTCTATCTAAAGGCTGACATGAGATTTCTCGGCACGACACCAAACCCGATCATCTCACTTCAGCCACACCCTTCACTCTTTGAAGATGATCCGCATTCAAAACCCTCACCACGTGCCATTTCTGCATCAGACGGAGCTGCTCCGCCAGACTGGAACTCTTTGTGACACACTTCTCACTGTGGAAGGCCTTTCATTTAAAGCCCACGCTCTGGTATTAGCTCTGGCGAGCAAGCGTCTCAAGCGTCAGCTAACAAACCAGCACGGTCCAGGTTCAGGGTATTGCTGCGTTATAGAAAAGGTCTCTTCCCACACCTTCAAGCAAATCCTAGACTATGTGTACAGCGAATCGCTGGAGGTGCCCAAAGGTGATCTCAAGGAGTTGCTGAGGGGCGCTGAGTACCTGGAAGTGGAGTCATTGGTAGAGCAATGTCAAGCACAACTTAGAGATCCAGAAGCCCCAACTAAGACAGACACAAAAGCGATAAATTCCCTTCAAGATGACAAAGCACAAAAAGACACTGAGTTGTCTAAAACTAGCCACAGTTCAGATGAAGACCATGTTTGTTCTTTAGAAGAAGAACGTTCTTCCACCAAGAGATCGGTCCAAGTTACACAAAAGAAGAGCTGTTCTCCCGTGACTCCTCGACCTCCCACGTTCTCCAGAGAGAGCATCATCTCCTCCAGCTCTCAGACTCAAAGCCCTCGCCTCTGTTGGCCACCGGTCAACCCGTCGAGGAGCATGGTGTTAAACTGTAGAGAAATTATGACCTTCCACTCCCTTCGAGCGTATCCCTACCCCACACCCATGTACCCCATCCTCCACCACTCGCTCCAGCCACAGGTCTCCTCTTCACTTATGGGTTACACAGGGTTGCTTCACCCCTATCACCCCCTCATACACTCTCCTCCGCTGACTCAAGACAGTCCCTTCATTCCTGGTCTGAAAGGAAAGAACGCCTCTATCAGTGCAGCTTTAACAGGATCCATATCAGATGATCAAGAGAGGTAAGAAACGACACACAAATGACAGTTACAATGTATGAATGCTATTGGATTGAATAAAATATTAAACCATGTGGAAATGATTTTAATGACAGACAGCACAAGAACAATTTAAAAGTATTTCCCCCCAAAAATGTGAACATTTTCATCCATTAAACGATCAATTGCATCCAAAATAAACATTTGATATATATGTGACAGCATTATTTATAATATCTTCACCTCGTGCATCTTATGTGTGATGATGCTAAGTTTTTATGTCAATACAATAGAAATCATTCGTAACCAAAACTGTTTGGAGAATGTTTCACTTAAAACAATTATATATTTTTTAAACATAGAGTTTCACTCGTCCATCTTTTTCAGGAAGAAGTCCAAGGTTATAAGACAACAATCTAGGTTTTTTAATTATATTTTCGACAGGAAGCCACATTATAGTCAGCTCATTTCAGCGGAACATTATTAGCCTGGTAAACTTGTTTTTTTATCGAATGCAACAACACATTTACAGTCATAACCAAGAGCAAATACCGCAAAATCTGACCTTGCCTACCTTTGAAGTCTTTTTTTTGTCACCTCTCACTAAATATTTCAAATTTCTAATATTTAAAAGTGCAAATGAGGGAATGGTTTTCTATAATGCAAAGTATTGAATCATTTTGACGTGTAAAAATTATTCTTAAACTCTGCTTTCTTTGTACAGACCAAGATAGTTAAACTTATTGAAATGATTAGACTTTGGAGTTGAGGCTATACAGTCAGTCTTAAAAAAAAATAGTTGCCTAAAAACCTGAATTTAAGTTTAGAAGAAAAAAAAAATCATGTTCTCCAAAACATTTTACTTTGTGTAATATATTGTAGGTCCAAGAAAGTTGTTGTTATTTTTCCTACTTTAACTTTTCCTTTTTTTTTTTAAATAGCAGTTAACCCTGAAAAGCTTTTTTAAACTGCAGGAGTTCACACGCGTTGACTGTTTTGCATTTCTAAATTTCTAAAAATTAAAAAAATCCAAAATAGTTGTACAGTTTTGTACAAAAGTTCAAATGCAAGAATAGTAATCGACAAAATAACGTCATTTCTAAATTAAGAAACAAATTTAATCATGTGTGTCAAACCTTTATGGGTAACGTATATGCTTGAATTTGTGTGTGTGTGTGTGTGTGTGTGTGTCTATGATCGTGATACTGTTTTCTTTCTGTACTTTCCAACGGACACATTTTCCCCAACCAGCCCCCTTTTCCACCTACAAGAATTATCTTTCTATAGACTCCATTAAAATAAGGGAAACTAATAACTGTCTGTGGTTCCACTGCAGTGGAATAACAGTAATTATGCAATCAAGACAATGATATTATCATTGTAATAAAACATTTTGAGGTGTGAATAATATAACATAATTTAATTAACATTTTAATTGAATAACTTTATAGATGCGCTTATGCTCATTAAGATCGGCAAGTCTCTCGTTTAAATAACTCAGGTTTTTATTTTTTTAAAAACTGTGTTAATTTTAAGTATTTGAGGCAGTATAAAAGCACAGAAACACCATTTGCACTAAATACTGGATATGTTGGTGGAGTGTTTTGGAACACAACACTTACTATCAAGGCCGAAACTGAGGGGAGCCCCCCATTTGTCCCCGACTTTACAACAGTAAACATGAAAGTCAATCATCTACACCCTCGGAGCAGGATGTTCTATTTCAGTCTCATTTTTAGCCAAAGTCTGTTCCACTCCCTAATTTGCCACACACACAAACAGGTGCCTGATTGAGGCATTGATCTTTATACTTGTTTTGCTCAATCAATGCTGAAACGAAACACCTGATAGCAGACGCAGTTTGTTTTTTAACCTAAAGCATGCACGCACAGGGAAACAGTACACGCTCCCCACACAACATTTTAGATTCAATTTTAAAATGTGAAATTAATAAGCACCTGTTAGACTAACATAATACATTTTGGTAAAGCATACTATTCATTCTAAATACTTAAATCGAATTGAACATAAGCTTTCCTTCACACTGTAGATGCGCTGCAGGCTGCTTGACTCCGGCAGAGGAAACCATTGTCTTGCATTGTTTCCTGCTACCTAAACACAAAACCTTTGTTCATACAGTTTTCGGTCGTAGACAGAAAGGGGTGATGTAAGTTTAAATTGATTTTCTTAACTCTTTGATTAAACAGATTTGACGAGTGTGAACGACACTTTGTTGCCTTGTGTTGGGCTACACACACACTGAGTGCTGTATATGGATGTTTGTTCATATATTTTCTCTACATATACTACACACCTACACATTTCTGAGTATTTTTCAATGCTGAACCATAAGGTGCATCCTGGGATGCATTTTAAAGCATTAAAGAAGTTCCTATAATCATTTGTAGGCTGCTTTTCCTTCACAATACGATCGATTTAAATAGTGTGTGCGGAACGTCATACCATGTGCATTCATCTACACTTTATTAATAAATTTTAAAATGCCATAGAAGAACCTATTAGCCTAAAATGGCAAGAACCTTCTTAAGAACCCATCTGTTAGACAAAAGGTTCTTTGTGGTGAAAGATGGATTTAAAAAAGGTAAGAAAGAGATGATTCTTTAAAGAACCTTTGGACTGAATGGTTCTTCGCGATACCAAAAATGGTTCCTCTATGACATCGCTTGAAGAACCATTTGAAGTTAAGAGTGTAACCTACGAGTTTAAATTATTAAGCATTTCGATTAAAGATTGTGTATTTGCTAATTCTGTGTAAAACTGAAACAGTAGTGCCCTCTTTGCTAAATGATGACACAAATGTGATTACACACTTAGTCTAACAGAGGTTATTAGCATCAACACCTGACAGCTTGCGGGTTTCTCACTGACCTTTACCTGCTGAATTAGCTGTGGTCTAGCCATCACACTAGAATGTGTGGAAATGCAGCTTTAGAAGTGCAACTGAACTTGCAGGTGTTAGCTGACCAGATCAACAAGTGGTTTAAAAAAAAACACCAGCGGAAAATGCAGTGACTCAGTTTGAAGATATTTGTCGGCGATGTACAAAGTCCTAAATGCGATCGTTTTTGCTAGTTACGCATGGAAAATATGGACATCTTTGAATGGGTGCTAACATGACGACATTTTCCACAGGAAGCCAAAGGTTCAAGAGGAGAGGGAGATATGCTGCAGACACTGCGGTAAACCGGCCCTGGAAAACCCCTGGAGGCCAACGACTGGGTCATCAACCTCAGGTGATATATTGTATAAATACACAGAAATGAACCTATATGCTCTTATATGCCCAGAATAAGATAATCGTACAGAAGCTTGCAGAAACACTAAATGCACAGCAGAGTTGCAGATTTGGTCTGGGATGCACCTACTTTTTACGCAGATCAGAGGAATGGATGCTCACAACAGGATGTAAATCTTGTGTATCTCTCAAAGAGACGAAAGATGGTGGCCGTTGCTTCTCTTTTGCTGGCAGTGGTAAAAGAAAGGATAGTAAAAAAAAAAGCAAAATTCGTTCATGCATCAATGAACGTTCTGTTGATTCCTTTGGCATCTTTCCAAAACAATACCAAGCCCAAATGTCCCATTAAAACCTTTAGTTTATTTTACATTTATAAATGTTATTTGATATTTATTTAATTTTGTTTTTAAATCACTTTATTTCTTTATATATATATATATATGTATATATATATATGTTTATTTAAAGTTGCTTTGGATATTTCAACATTTATGCTTGCACCCAGCATTATAAATGACTTAAATGTGAATGCCATTTCCACCTTAATAGTGTATTTTAATTCAGCTGCATGTATTTACAAGAACACTCTTCAAACGAATGATATTTTAGAATTAAATGTATATCTACAAAGTATCCAGATGCTTTCTGACTGTCGAACATTAATGCAGCAAACTGTACCTGTGAATATTGTTCCAGAGCATCTGTGTGAATCTAAAGGAAATGACTTCATACCTCACCTAAAAAATAGAAAAGTCAAGTTGACACCAGTTAACGAAAGTGAAGTTAGTTCTGAGAAACACTCCTGCAGTGCAGACGCCGCTAGGCAACTAATGCAAAAGCATTCGAGCATTGAAAGCTCATTGTATGTCCAAATCATTTTTGGGGTTACTGCGTAGTCCCAATGGTGGTTGTGCTTTGTCCTAGTTTACATAATGTTCTCAGGGCACAGAGACACAAGTGAATGACCCCTTACCTGCTAAACTGGGGTGTAAAGCTGTGCGCAAGAGAAAACTGTGGCTTCTGAATCGTGGTGCATCAGCACAGTCCTGCGGTTGATCAGCTCTGTGCTTCATGGTGGTTTGTATACAGTACCAAAAGAGAAGTGTTGACTTGTTCTTTTTTCATCCAAATTGGGGTTAGAGTGCTTTTTATGTGTGTGCGAGCGTTCGCGGGACTGAGCATTTTGGGGTGAGAATGATAGTAACACATTTTTATGAGATGTTATCTTTAGGAAATTTTTGTGTAATTCAGACAGTATGTGTTATCTCACATAAAAGTAGGTAAACCTAAATGTACACCTCGCAGCTTTTTCTTACGGATCACCCCAAAAATTAAACTTAGCTTACAATTTACTCATTCTCAGGCCATTCCTGATGGATTTGATTCATCATAACAAATATACTGTAGCATTACAGCATCTGCTCAGTAATGGATCCTCTGCAGTGAATGGGTGCCGTCAGAATGAAAATCCAAATAGAGTGATGATAAAAATATTACTAGGATCCACAAGTGATCCTCGCTAATCCATTCCATCATTAAATGACTTGCAAAGCAAATAGATACTCATCATTAAGGCATTTTCAACCATAGCTAAAATACAAGTACTAAATCTTATATAACTGTTTTGACTAGTGAACAATCCTAATCAAGTTTACTAGTGGCAGTTAAAAGGTAATCTGCCTTGATAGATTATTTTTTCATGTAAATTACTTGTAGACTATTATGTGGATTTCTTGTGAATGTTTTTACCAGCTGTTTTTAAACTCATTCTGACGGCACCCATTCACCGCAGGAGCTTCAAACAAACTCAACTATATTGTGGATGGCCTGAGGATGGTACAATTCTGAGCGGACTTTTTTTTTTTAAGCGAGCATATAGTCTCATTGTTATTATAACATCATACAATTGCATGTTTATAATTGCACAACATAGAAGTGTTGTATAACAGCATATCAGCAACATGTGTATTACATTCTAAAGTATAACAAGCATATATATCTAAAAATATGGAGGCATATGACTAATTCAAGCTAAAAATATCGCGTCCATATAGGTATTGCCAACCAAAGTCATTCTTAAAGTTAGTTTATGTTACCATCTGTACAGTTTCTGCTTTTTATAGATTTTGGTTTTTAGAAAATGCATTTAAGAACTTGTTCTACGCCACCTTTTCGAATGGCAGGTTTCTGCAGCAGTTTTATGTCACTGTGCTGCATCCTGAGTTAGTGTATGTGTGTGTATACGTGAGAGAGAGAGTGGGGTATGTGGGAATGTGTGGGTGTTTTATATATATGTGTGAACACAATGTCAGAGTTGGGGCACATACGATTGCTTTTGTTTCACACTACTTTTGCGTTTGCTTGCGTTTTAGCGAGCTCAGAAGTATAAGCTTACACAACCTTGCAAGTGTCCATATGATTGTCACAAGTGAGGTCTTCGCAAATAAAAAGACTGAAAGTGTTAACCGTGCTTTTTTTTCACATTTTGAGCAGTACAGGAGAGGATGTGGTGTGTATGTATAAGTGTGTGTATGCATAAGCGTATGTGTGTGTCTGTGTGTGTGTGGACAGGGAGAGCTATAAACTAGGCCGCACACCAACAGAGAGTTGCCACAGGATGTGTTTATCTAAAATTGGGCCCCTCGGCTGCGCAGAGGATGAGCCAAAGCTCAGATGTCACTTATTTTTGACCATAAATCACTTTTAATTTTGCCACTTTAACAATAAATAAAAAATAAACAGTAGTTTGATTTATAATTTTCACAGAACAGGATATTTACGGCAAGAATTTAGATCTTTTTGATTAAGAAAGCAGCCATTTATCAAAAAAAATATTCATTAAAAATCTCCTCAAGTCAGACAATGTATTTTTTGCCCCTCAATCCTCATTTATTCAGTTTATAACAATGTACTTTTTTATGTACATTGTTTAACTGTGTAAGGATATTAGCAGCTGAAATCTTGCATAACTGGGTCCACATTTAAAATCTGTTGTATTTAAATTAGGAGATTAATAGTAGTGTTACATCGTTAAATATTTTGAACAAAGAATTTATGATGTGAATAGTAGATACTCAAGGCCATATTATATAAAAGTCATATTATTCTTTATAATTTCAACTTTTTGTCCCATTTTTTTTTTTTTTGGTAAGAGAATTGTGCAACATTGCTGCAAACCATTTAAACAGCGTCTGCCGAACATCATGCACACATTTTACACTGGCTGAAATTGATTGAAATTCATTTTTTGATATGTATTTAATGATGAAGATGTGGTCTCCTTCTCGAGACATTTAAAGGTGGTCCAAATGAAAATTTACTTTGTAAGGGAAAAAAAGTGTAAAAGTCCAAATTGCATCCTTGCATCCAGTTCAAAAGTTGCTGTCATTGAAGCAAAGTAAAAAATGTGAAAATAAATAAAGTTAATAAATGAACTTGTACATGTTAACTAATACAGCTTATTTTAACAAATGGAACATTACTGTAGTGTTTTGTAGATTAATAATTAGATAGTGCTATCAGTCTCCTTTCACTTTCACACTTGGTTAACTGGTGTTTTAGCAAATGGAACAATTGTCATCAGCAGCACATTAGACAACACGAAAACAAATTTAAACACATTTAAGGAGATACGAGGGGCCAAAGAGCTGACCAGCATCATGCCAAAAATATCCCTCCGTTCTTGTGAAGCGCAGGTACATTTCGGCCTGAGGCTCAGTGACCATAAAGATGTGTTTAAAGTTTAGTTGAAAGGTCACTATTTATGTTGCAGGTTCATTGCAAGAGATCCCATTTAAGGTTATCTGAAAGCTTATTTTCATAACGGAAATATGCAACTTATTTAAAAACTTTTCATCTTTGACTTGAAAAGTTAGGTAAGTGCTAAAAGGAACTGAAAATGTAATCTGTGAATTCACAACTCTTCAAACAAGACAAGGCACATTTAAAAGAATAGTCCACCAGAAAAATTTAATGTGCTCACCTTTAGGCCCTCCACGATGTAAAGGAGTTTGCATCACTTCATACTAAACGTTTTGGACAAATTTATTGCATATACCAATATACCAATGAATCCTCTGCATGGATGGGTGCTGTTAAAATCAGAGTTCAAACAGCTGATAAAAACATCAAAATAAATGACATTCATTATCTCCAGGCTGAAATACAAGCCCTGTATTCTAACCCTAACCCTCTGTATCTGAATCAGGAGAGGAATATGTAAAGATCACAGTTTACAAGTAAAAACAATCCAGAACAACAAATATGGGACTTTTATGGACTTTTTCACTGGAGTTTACTATTTCTTTAAATGGACTCGCAATAAAAAAAACAAAATAAAAATAAAGCCACTTTCGCTGTTCAAACCTCTTTGTGTGTGGTTTTATTCTGAAATGAAACTGCATTAGAAAGATCGAGCGATAACAAAGAATATCTCTATTTTAAGCACAGCAGTTTTTTTTTTGTCAGATCAGTGTTCACTCATCTTCCGTTGGCAGGTTCTGGGGAAATGGCGCTGAGGTGTAAGTTCTGTGGTCGAGGTGGACGGGACAGGCGATCTCTGCGCTCACTCAAGAGGGGTGTCGGAGGAGAGAAGCCCTACCAGTGCAAACAGTGTAGCAAGAGGTTCAGCCTCAAACACCAGCTGGACACACATCACCGGGTCCACACAGGTACAAGCAACCTACCCAAGAGCCACTTTCCTCCAGGGTTTAAATCCAGCCTGAATGTTTTTAGGTTTAGATAAAGTTTTTTGAAGAACTGGTTCAGGTTTGTTTAATTGTGGAGATCTGTGAACTAAACTAGTGTTATGTTATTATCACTAACATACTATTCTATCGCATTTTATTTTTTGTATACAGTATATTACGACTTTTTTCATGTTATTTTTATTTAAAGTTTCAAAGTTTGTTTTCTCATTTTTTGCATGTTTACATTTTCGTACATTTTATTTCAGATTTAGTATTTCAGTACATTAAGTTGATAAAGTAAATAAAAATGAAAAATGTTGCAACTAGCTGAAATAGGCAACTTTATATTTTATTTACAGAAACCAAAAATAGATGAGATATTCATCTCCATGAAGTATCAACTGTATTGATTATTGTACTTATGCTGATGGCCTTCTCCAAATTTTATTATTATTTTTTTTAAGATTACGTTATTTTAACTCTAATATATTTATAAATATTGTATCTAATTTTTTTTTATGTAATTAAATAATTTATTTTATTCTTAAAAATATCATTCCAGCTTTAGTCATAGTACTTTAAGTAGTTAGTTGCCATTTTTTGTTCAGTTTAATATTTATATTTTAATATTTCACATAATTCTTTTGATGTATTTTGATTTCCACATTTTCTTCTTTTTTATAGTTTTATTTTAAATATTGCACACATCTCTCTCTCTCTATATATATATATATACATATATAGATACACACACACACACACACACACATATATATATATATTTACAAATAGATAGATATAGTACTTATAGTACAGTTTTAGTCATAATACTTCCACTCATTTTAGTTGTTAATCTCTATTTCTTTTCATTTATTTTAGGTTTGGTTTAATATTTATATTTTGCACATTTTTATTTAATATTTTATTTTACTTTATTTAAATGTTATATATCTAAATTCCAATTCCGAAACAATTTTTATATATATATATATATACTGATTACAAATGTGGTTCGGATTTCTGGCAAATCATGTTGAAACCTGCAGCTCAGTTCTTTCCCCTCGTCTCTCTCTCCCAGGTGAAAAACCATTCGAGTGTCGGCTGTGTGGCCAGCGTTCACGTGACTATTCGGCTATGATCAAGCATCTGCGTACTCACGGCGGAGCCACTCCTTACCAGTGCACCCTGTGTCTGGAGTTCTGTAGCAGCCTGGCAGCCATGCAGAAACACCTGAAGAATCACCCCACGCAGGACTTCCCTCCAGACTGGAGCCTGAGCAGCACGTATCTGTACAACTGCCACACCTGAGCCCTGTGCGATGAAACATGTAGATATGGAAAATTTTATACAGATTCGATATTTTTAAATACTTTTATTAATCTTTTTAATTCATCACACAAATATTATAATATATTTAATATGCATAAAAAAAGACATTTATGGCAGTTGACATTTGTTTTCTTTGAAGACATCTAGTTGGGTGAACAGTTCAAGTAAGAAGTAGACTGCAATTACCAATGCTTATAACTTTCTCTGTGAAATATCATCACAATAGCATAAAAATATATGTTTGTTTATTTATTGAGCTGGTCAAATCTCTACCATTTATCTAAGCACTCACTATGTGATGTATTTCTACAAATGTATACAATCTTTTAATAAAAGCATTATGTTCAAAAAATTAAGATTTTGTCAGTGTCTGTTTTAATGCATTAAAATGCAGCATACAGTAGCTTCAGCATGTGACAGCATATTCTGAGGAAATGGATCACTTGTTTTAGTTTTAAGTCAGTAAGTGAAGAGATTTTTGACAGAACATTTACATGTACATGAATTATGACGGATAATTTTAGGATAAAAACTAAAAACTAAAGTAAAGTGGTGAAATTTAGTAAGGTGAAAAGATGCTTAATTGTATCCACCAGCAGAGGCCGCCATGGAGGGCATAGACACATGAAGTTTTCATCTTACTCAGCACCGATTCGCGAGAAGTCATTATAATTTACTTCATCAAGAATAACCAAATATTTAGAGAATACTAAACATTTTCAGAGCCGATTGTAGATGACATGTTTTCAGTTTGTCATGCCTCTGCTGTCTTGTGTATCTAGTAGTGGTACGATTTCGTGTAGTTTATTACGTTCCATTTACAAAGTTTTAAAATGTATCCATTTCTTTTAAATCCGTTGGGATTCTAAATCTTGGTCATTCCAAAACTGTTACCACAGAAACACGAATTTCGGGGAAAACAACCTTCTGCAGTGATCGCTCACCCTTTCAAAATAAATAAGAAATTTAAGTGATCAGAATTCTCACATATAAGACCATCTTTTTTGCTCTGGCAACAACAACTTAAAGATATTCGCATTCGTTGACTTCTGACATTTGCTCCTCCTGGATATTGTGAATAGGGAAAGTACGCGCTGGTGGTTTCACAATGTCATCTTCTTGGTCGTCCCCACCCAATTTCCAGTTAACACAGTCTTTCAGAGACTCCTGGAGCTCCAGTCCCACTTGAAGCGTCTGTAGATGCTGTTGCTCTTGTGCGGTGCAAGGCGGAAGAGGCACCGGATATGTGCTGTGGAAACGTCTCAGGTCGACTCGAAACGCCCCTTTCTCCAATGTCATGCACGGCTCAAAACGGGCTCCCCATTCGATCTCCGTCTCGATGTATGAGGTCTTTGCTTGGCACATCATTCCTGTCGAAACAAATTTGTCAAACGATCTGAGAAAGATCATGTATTGTTAACCTTGAACACATGATGGTGCTATGATGTAACAAATCGCATACGTCTGACGGTGTTTCTATAATGTATGAGAATCTCACGAAGGTTATATTGTATTTTGTAAATGTATTTATTTGAAATAATTATGATTTTTGCCATTGTAAAGTTATTCATTCGATAATTTAGCATATGTCGCTCCAAATTCTTATTCATTCATTGCTGCAGTTGTTGAATAATACAAAAAAATTAAAGATTCGGCAACTGAAATAAATCTAAAAATATAAATATTAGATTTAAGCCTTTAAAACCAATATAAAATAGTATTATTTAAACAATATTTTATCTTGTTATTTACAGGGTTTCCCACTATATATATATATAGCTCTATCAAGACATTTGGGTCACTGGGTTAACAGAAAATGAGTAGCACACACCTTTGTTAATCAATAATGTTTTCAACTCTAAAGTAAATATGCACGTAATGTGGTTATTATAATATATGTTATTGATATTTATTGTACATAAATAAAATCAATTTTCTTACTAATGGCTTTCCCAATCTTATTTGCGGAAGAAGTTGCCGCGTGACGAATCGAGATTGAGGTCTCTGTAGAGCAAATGTGGGCGTTTCTCAATTTCTGGGCATTTTCAAACCGCTGGGTGTTTCTCAGCCATGCAATCAAAATGATCCCCCTGACCTAACCCTGCCCCTAAACCTACCCTTACTATAACTTCGGCCAATAAGTAACATAGTGTAAAAACTCCCCGATGTGGTAACTCCCATAACAGTTGCTGCAGAGACCTATACTTGGATGAAACAGCATTTTGGCCTGTTGCATGCTATGGTTGCATGACATGAATTTAGCGTTTTCTTTTTTTACACCATACACCAACTGCAGAGGAAACTAAACCTAACCCAAATAAGGACATATAAAGATACACTGCCTCATAACGTTCCGTTGCAGCTCAGTGTTTTACATTTATGTGAAGAAAATGGCCATGTACATCCAAAGGTAATTTAATTCACACAGAACAAAACCTAGAAGTATCTTTCAACGTATAAACTTCTTAATCAGCCATTTTCAGTAAGATTTAACATTATGTGTTTGTGTGCCTTTTTTGTTCAACATATATCCGTTTTAAAGAAGGTGAATTCACTAGTTGAATTTACGGTGGCTGAGAGAGCTCAACGCGCTGCAAATTAAAAATAACGCATGCAAACAGAAAAAAATGGCTGCATCTTTAAAATAACGAATGCAAACAGAAAAAAAAACGCCTGCAACTTTAAAATAACGAATGCAAACAGAAAAAAACGGCTGCAACTTTAAAATAACGAATGCAAACAAAAAAAACGGCTGCAACTTAAAAAACGTCTGCAAACACACAAACCACAACGGAAATGTTTCAGGGGGACCTCAAAA
>JAUCMT010000028.1:16151328-16163291 GCA_032357475.1 Enteromius thamalakanensis
ACTGAAAATCCTGATTAATTTGATTAAAAATTTTAATCATTTGACAGCCCTAATATATATATATATATATATATATAAGAGGAAGTACACACATTTATTTGTGTCAGTATGTTACCAGCACTTATTGTTTTGATTAACTGAGAAAAACAAAACGAACTGACCTCAGATAGACTTCAGAGCGGGCACAGCCACTTGGGTTAATGGGCAGATCTTCCTCCTGACTGGCCTGCTTGTGGAAGCGGAAGGTGTGGCGCTGGCAGCGATTGGCCCCCTGGAGCTGTTCCACAAGGTAGACTACAGCATCATGCAGCATTCCCATCACACGCACCCCGCTCATCCCAGAAACAGTAAGCTGCCTCAATCCAGCAACAGCACGGGCCTCCTGGACTCCCTCGATAACAGCGGTCCAAGCAACTGTGAATGTGAAGAATGAATGTGATTATTCTTTGATTCATAAGTACATTTAACATGTGAAAACACTACCGTTCACATGCAATAGCAAGAGAATAAAAAAGGGCCATGTTTTTAGTTTTTTTTTACATTTATAAAACAAATAATACACATACACACACACACACATATATATATATAATTACTAAATAAAAGTGATGAAAAACAATAAGCAAATATATGCATGTATATATATATATGCATGTATATATATATATATATATATATATATATTATAGGTTATATACAAATACGTCTTCATACTGAAAGTAGACAATTCTTTTAAACTCATCATATATTTTCCAACCACAGTCTCGTACCCTCAATACTGTCTGCTTCTACACTGAAACCGTCATCACTAGCAATCTCAAAGCGTAGGTGGGGCTGGTCTCTGCTGGGAGGACTATGCTCTTCCCCATCTGATGGAGGTGTCTCATCATCTGAACAGGACAGCATCCCTAAAAAGGAAAAGGTTTTGCCGTTTAATCTAATGAAACACCTTAAAGTGAGCAAAATAAAAAAATTTATATAAATAATAATAAAACCTGAGTATTTGTTCCAGTCAGACAGTGCATTACGATTAGCAGGATCCCAAGTTGCTGGCTTGTTGCTGTCCCCACCACGAGGCAATGAAAGACGATCCCAAGGTCCAGGCCTAAAATAAATTAAATGATATTTCACATTTAGTGTCTGTAGTTTGGGTACACCATCACATGAATGTATGACATATTCTTTCCATTACAATACTATAATGTCACCACATACTCCGATGACATCAGCAGAAAAGGTGAAACAAACTACCCACATAAAAAAAATACTGTGGTTTTTCTTATTAATATAAAAACATCCAGTATTCTATCTTTGGCATGTTAAACAGACATTTGGCATTATCTACTGTATGCACAGGTAGATCCTGTTAAAGCTTGATTGTTTTCAAAACATTATTTCAATATTTTGTATTTATATTTGGTAATATTTTACAAATTTTTTAGCAGTACAGGACTCAAAATTCTGACAGTAACTTGATAATCTTCAAGAAGGTGATATTTATGTATTATTAAAACTTCATTTCAAAACTGTTTAAAAGGCAAAAATAATACTGAAACATGAAATCATCCAGGAATTGCCTCTTTTCCATTTACCTTGCACTCTCAGAGTCACTACTTCTCTCTTCATTCAGCTTGTCTAAGTCTAGAATTCCCTTGACGGTTGGGGTTTTAATGCGAACGCCATACCTGAAATGGAAAAAGGAACAAATAAATGAATATCCCATGCAGAGTTTGAAAATCAAGAAAAACATCCAGACAATTTAGTCAGTTCTTACTGGTCCCATTTACCTTGCTGATAGTGAGTTTGACTTGCGTTGTTCTTCCAATCCACTAGGGGGGTCCAGGTCTAAAAAGTCAGATTTTGATTTCTTGGTGGCGATACGGTCAGATAAAGAGGACACTCTTTTCATTCGAACCTGTTTTGGTCGAGGTGCTACTTCTGGTGTTGCTGGTGGGGAAGCCTTTATCTCTGGTTCAACAAGGAGTCCTTCTGGTAAAACTACTGAACTTGTTGTCTGAGTTCGCCCAACAACGGAACTGTTACGAGGCGATGAGGGAATTAGAGAAGCAGTCTTTTTGGGATCATAATATCCAGCCATAGCTTGGTTGATGATAGCTTGGGCACTTTCTGCTTGATTTGGTGTATCTGAGGAGGTTGTTATTTGACTCATAGATTGTTGGCTAGAGGGGCCATGTGTGCTTGCAGACTTTGTCCTTCTAGGTGTGGTAGACTCCTTCTTATTCCGTGGTTTTTTCACTCTATCTGCAGAAGCTTTGGCATTCCTGCGTGGCTTCTTAACATCTGCTGGTAGTGAAGCTGCTCCGTTAGTACTAGTGGTAAGTAGCTGGGTAATGGTGTTGGAGGTCTGTACCAATGGAGTTACAATTTGGGCGACCTGCGTAGGAATGGTGGCACCTGCAACTGAGGGTAAATTCCCAGCAGCTGCAAGTGTTGCGGACAAGGCATTGCTTTGCAAGAGGCTGGCAATTTGAGTAACACAGTTATATGAAGGGGAATTTGGAGTCGGCAGCTGGAAGGTGTTGCTTTCTGGGTTTTTGACAAATATTTGACCAAGACGATTAACAAGTAAAACATGTGGTGTGGGATCCACGTTGGGTCCACCAACCTCCTTTACCGTAAGAATAGCATGACCTGGCAATGCTTGGGTAACCAACTGTTGTTGAGGTTCAATTGCTGATCTGGGGGTTGAAAAATTGATGGAAATTGTTCGTCCTGGAGCAGTTTCTCTTTGCATAGGTGTGGTGTTGTACCCATTGATGACACCATGAACAGAGGCTGGTGGAATGGCAGAAGGCATTGCTTGGCACTGAGCTGATGGTTGAGAAGTTACAGAGGAGGAGATCGTGCCAACTGTTGTGGAGCCGATGGGATGCGGGTAAGTGGGATGTAATGGGACAGACACTGTACCCGAAACTGGCCCATAAGTCCCTAGAGGTACACCAGTGGCTGATGGCACAGACAGCATTGACTCTGGTTTCTGGGGTAAATTAGTGGGAACACATGGCATTGCCCCTCCAGGAACTGAAGGAACAGGATGCCTTGTTTCAGCAGGTGGGTGCAATTTGGTTCTGAAACTCTCCATGGGTGGCAATACTGTCTTACCCTCAGGAGTTTGGACAGGGTACAAGGAAACATTTGCAGATGGTGCCTGATTTGGGAATGTTGCAAAAGAAACTTGTGCCGATGAATCAGATGGTGCCGATTTGTGTAACACAGTGGAAGGAACAGGATTTTGTTGCTGTGGAATCTGAATTCCATTGACTCCCATCAAATCAGGAGAATCCTCATGCAAGTGGTTGTTGTGGTAAACTGTAGCACCATCCATTGACGACACAAAGTGACCACTACTAGGATCCAAGTATAACTCTTTGGAGTCTTGTGGATCATTTGGAGAATCTTGAACTGAGACCAACTCTGTAAAATGAGCATTTGGTGAAAGAGGATCACATCTTTCAAGAATTAAAGGAGTCTCTGGTTCAACAATTAAATGAGGGGTTTGGTAATCATGGCCATATGTAGAGTATACAGTGTTTGAAGGCTTTGGATGAACAAAAGGGTCTTGGTTTGCTTGCAATGATTGGGTTACACCAAAACAATCTTGATCAGCAGCAGTCTCCGAGCTGGACACAGGTTCTAACTGAATTGAAGAAATATCAGAAACAGGACTTGCAAATGCCAAACACAGACCATTGCTGGCTGTCGGTTCATGAGGCACAGAGTTTAATGGTTTGTGTGGCTTTTGGGCTTGATTTGACAAGTTTCCAGTTTGGTTTTCATTATTAGCCACACTTGTATCACTCTCTGTCCCATCATCCACACCATCAAGTTGTGAAATATGCCTTAAAGATGGGGATGTAGATGACTGAGATGCATCCCTTTGAGCTTTGCAAGTAACCACTGTGCGAGTGAAGTTAAAGTAGTTTTCCATATCCTCATCAGAACTACTATTACCCCAGTCTTTCCTACAAGGATCAACAGCACAAGACAATCTCTGGGTAGACATTTTGGATTTCTCTTCGTCTGCCTCCCAGAAATCTTCCTGGTTGTCTTCACCTTCAACTACAATTTGCGCACTGCAGTTCATAGCTACGCCTTCATTTAGCTCTGTTTCTTCAATTTCAAACTCAGTTCTCAGCTCAGGTGCCACAGTCAGGTCTGCCTCTAAGTGAAAGGATGTGTAAGGGAAATCCCTGTCACTGCCTAGATGATTACCTTTTTGTGTACCTAAAGGGCCTCCTAATGGCAAGGCACCATTTTCTCCTGGATGCTCCTGTGGTGATGCTATAAAATTGTGTGGAAGTTCAACGGAGTCTATCTGATTAAAATCAAAAGGCCTTGGTCTTGTGGAGAGGTGGGTGGGAGAGGTGAGAGATCGGTTGGTGCAAGGGGTGCTGCCAATGCCACCTTGCCTTGTGGACTGTGAAAGCAGCCTTGAGGTAGAATGGGGTGTCAATATTCCAGAACCCCGGACAGAGGAAGCACTTCGACCGACAGGACGAGCTAATGAAGAGGTCAGCAGGTTTTCTGTAGCACCAAGGGGAAAACCTGGGGAGGTAGGCTGGGAGGTTTTATGGTGGTGGGAACCACCTGCTCTAGATGCAATTGGGCCTGCAGGGGATCCAAGAGTAGGGGAGGCCATGTGACTGCGGGTACCACTATTCTGGGTGTGTGGGCTATGCCGTCGTGGCCTTCGAGTGTCTTCCAAATCACTAATTGTCAGGATGTGGTGAGGTTTGGATGGGGCAGCTCCTGGGTAAAAAAAACAAACAAAAAAAAACAACCAATGATCAAAATGCTTCGTATGAACTTTGTGAAGCCCATGCATACAACTTCACTGAATTGATATTAACTACCTGGAGAAGGCAGTGGTCTGGATAGTCCTCCGGCAGGTCTTCTGTTCTGGGGGTATGAAGGAATTTTGGGGCGGGCACCAAGGTCCGGTTTGGCAAAGACAGATACCAAGGTGGAATTTGTTTCAGTAGAAGGATTTGTTAAAGACAAGTCCACTCCCACGGCTTCAGTATCTAATGAAAATATATATTGAAAGCAATTGTATATATTAAGCAATACTCAAAAACACTGCAAGTACAAACCATCACTTTGCATGTAGTAATATAACATGGTACTCACCTGACTGGAGGCATGGGCTATGAGCAATTGTGCAATTTCCTCCCTGATCAGGTGACTCTTCCACTGGCTTTTCCTGAACAGCTGGCCGGACCTCCCTAACACGAAATGTGTATTTGCATCGACGAAGGGGGTCTACAGTACTCCAATACCAGCGAGAGCATCTAAACAGCAGAACAAACAAACACTGTTTTGATAAACTCCTAAAATAAATAAAACAAATAAATAAAAGCTACTTACTCAAAACCCACGGGGAAAAGCTTCCCATGACAGGCAGATAATTCACTCAGCTTTCCCAGCTTTTTCACCAGCAAAGAACCTAACCAGTGAAAATTTTTTTTAAACATTATTGTGCAAACATTTTTATACAACCACCCCCCCATAATATCTATATTTTTTTGCACTAAACCATGTTATGTACATGCCGTTCAGCAATAAATACACCAACCTATCATTAAATTGATTGACTCTGGCTCCAATCCGGTCAAAAACTTTCTGCGAAGACTTATTCCTTCAAAATCCACATAAACCCTCCGAAGTACTTCGAACCCTTGACCAGTGATGATCTGGTAAATCACAGAAAAAACAGTTAAGCCAACATTAAGCCTCTATTTGGCTTAATTTTTAGTGTCTATATCAAGCCACATGCAGCCATAACTAAATAAAACTATATTAAACTGAAAGCTTACTTTTCCACTTATAAGGTCACGATGCTTGTGACAGAAGACTCTTTTATCATCCTGGAAGACACAGTTACGATAGCGGGCGCACATGAAGTGGTAGTTGCTCTGGCAAGAAGTAAGGCAGCAACCTACCGTTGCCCCAGTTCGGTTACACCGTTCACAGCGCTATGGAAGGAAAGTCAGAACATTAGCAAAGCCAAACATTATATTGCATTTACCTGATGCAAGTAAACTGTTCATGTTCAAATACTAAATTATGAAATTTCAAACTATTTTAATAACTATGAAACTATTTAGAACCATGTTTGTGAATGTTATTAACTCAAGGCAGTATACCACCAGTAACTTAGTTGAACCGGAATTAAGAGATTAATGGCATACCATCAGACGGCCTCGAGCAACAGCACTGTGAACATGGAGAAGTGATCCATTATCTTCCTCGAAGACCTCTGCAGACCACATTGTGCAGTTTACATGAGCCCACTCATTTTGACCTAGATAGAGCAACCTCCCTGCATCCTGGGAAGAAATAAAACATTTAATTAAAAAGACTATAATTTCAGCTTAGGTGACTGTAATAATATCTTTCTCATATCAAGGCATCTGAAATTGTAACTTTTAAAGCCCCCTTACAAAAACAACTGCAAAATACTAGTATAAAGATATTATCAGAAGGTTATTCATTTATTTTTTTAAAGTCATGTCAGCAACAATGGCTATATTCATGGCAAGAGGAAACATTTAAATTTCACAACCATGGACCACAGAAGCAGTAATAAGCATACATTTTTCAAAATTAAGATTTATACATCATCTGAAAGCTGAATAAATAGGTTTTTCATTGATGTATGGTTTGTTAGGACAGTACTTGAAAATCTAGAATCTAAGGGGGGTGCAACAAAATCTAAATACTGAGAAAATCCCCTTTAAAGTTGTTAGCTATGCATATTACTGATGAAGTTATAATATATTCAAGGTATGAAATTTAGGAAATATCTTCATGGAACATGATATTTACATAATATCCTAATTATTTTTGGCATAAAACAAAAATGGATAATTCAGTAGTATTATAAGATGGTAATTCCGTAATACTGTTCGGACAGATATTTAGAAAGGAAGCTTGGGCTTGGTCACATCAGTGCGAATGTGCGTCTGTGTTATAACGGCGCTTTTTCCCCCGTGTGCGCTGATGCTCTCATCTGTTGACATTTCGAAACGCCTTCCTACAGGAGTTACAGCTTAATTTTTAAGCAACTGTATCTTTTTTCCACACAAAAAAGTGCATATGTCATTAGTATGAGAAAAAAAAATAGGTTACAGCTCTGTCGGACGCGAGCCGGGCTCGGGCAAAAAAATGCGGCCCGATCCGCGCTCTTTTACCTATAATGACAGCTGAAATAAAACAATAGATAGAACTGCGACTGTAAGTACTGTACAGAACCGAAAACCGTGATACAAACCGAACCGTAAGTTTTGTGAACTGTGCCACCCCTAAAATATATATATTTGGTGAATTTACAGTATTAAAAGTACTTACACTGGCCTTTGCATCACCGTATTTTTGGCACAGAGCACACTGTCTCTCGTCATCTTTTGACCAACTTGTGTCCAAGTCAGATTTAGTAGGTCGACCTTTCTTTCCTGGGAGACAGAATAAAAAGGTGAAGATAGTATGATGTGCACTGCATTCCAGATGATCACAAACAATGGTTACGAATATCATTTACTTGCGTGTTTATTTACCTTTCAGATTCATTCGCAACGCCCTTATGTCCATAAAATGTCCTTTAGGGTTATGGGCTAAAGGTGTGGACAGATCCTCCTCTTCTCCTATTTTAACATCCAGGTGTCTTTCAGTCATCTGTGGGGCACCGTCCAAAGCCTTACAGCCATCTCTCTCACGCCATTGCGCATAAACGTGTTCATAATTTGGCGGCATTACAGCATGTGAAAGCATTCCACTGCAGGATTGGAGACGTGTCATTATAAAAATATACAACAATGCTATGTGAATGTTAAGTTCAGCTGGAAACATAATGTTGCTTACGCTGGCAGGTGTTTAGACTGTGGATCCCATATTTTAGGGTCTTGACTGTTAAACCAACCATAACCGTCCGCTAAGAGCTAAAAAAGAAAGATTGAAAACAAATTTTAGCCACAAAAAACAGATCCTTTAGATTATTACTAAAATAACAAGCTGGCCAGCTGTATTAAAAACAAACAAACTTCAAACTAGATTATATTTGGAAAAGCATGCTAACATACTACTTTGTTTTGTCTCATTATGTCATTTTATCAAAAAAAAAAAAAAGCTGCTTTCAAGATGATAAAACAGTCAAATAGCAACTGAATTTGGATGTCATATCCTAACAAATAAAAATCCAGACTTGTATTTCTAAGCAGCCCTTAAATTTTTATAGAATGACTCAAGCTACTTTGGCCATGTCCACACTTATATGTTTTTGTTTGAAAAAGCATCTTTTTCTCTCAGTTTTGTTCTTTCGTCCACACTGAGACGGCGTTTTACGAACTGAGCTTTCCGAAAACATTCTCCAAAGTGTATATATTTGAAAACGCTGTTTTCGCGTCCCAGTGTGGACTGTGAAACCAGAGGCTTTCGAAAACGATGAAAACACATTTTAGACATATGATGCAGTCATGTGACCAATTCAACTAAGATGGTGGACGGCATTGTACAAGCAGTTGTTTTGCTCTTAATTTTGACAGCTCTATTAAAGATTAATATCAGTTTGTACAAGCTTCAGCTCCTTGTCAGTCCAATTAAAAAACTCGATGCTTTTCCTCAACATTTTGCCGCAACTTTTCAAAGAGCCGGAAAATAAGTAAACGGCAGACGGATATGAAGCCGATCAAATCGTCTTACGTTTCAGGCATGCGTAATACAGGAACGCAAGAGTTTTCAGTCGTTTCAGTGTGGATGATCAACTCTTTGGGAACGATTAAAAACGATTGTGTGGATGTGGAGTGTTTTTAGACGAAACCGCTGTTTTCGAATTTATCCGGATTAGTGTAGATGTAGCCTCTGACTGGCTGGGTAAACGTACACCTTTGGTAATTAACTACAAATAAAAATACACAAGAATCAGACCTTCAGGTAATATGACTGGGCAAGGGCAGTGGGTCTTTGGTCCTCCGCTAGAATTTCCTCATCTTCCAAGTGATTGCGAATTACCTTCACCACATCCTCGTGAAAGGATTTCTGCTTGACAAAGTAGCAAACATAATCAACATTTGCTGTTTTGCTATTCTGTGGCCAAAACAATAGTTTGAAGTCATTTCAAAATTACATTTGGGATTGCATAACTAGGATAATTGTCAACAGATGCTAGTGATTAGTGTGCCTGAGAATATTATGCATTTATTTTTGTTGCTGGTTTCCAAATATGAAAATGAATATGAACCAACTGTACAATCCCTTTAAAGCATTCTATACGAGGAATATTAGTTGTTGCCATCAAATAGAAGATTTAAAGTACCACATGTAAGAACAAATGAATTACAAAACTCATTCGATTAAATTGTTAAATCAGAATGGGGGGCCCCCAAGTAGACCCAAGTCCTGAGGAGTGTGGGAAGAGGAAGTTAGTTGGATGTGTGTGTGCATATTGTATGTTTGTTGTGCATTGTTGTCAATTTATGTGTTGTAAGATGGGAAATGTTATGGATGTAAGACAACTTTTGAAATAGGTTTCACTAATAAAGTGGAATTGAATTGAATTGAAATAAAACTTCTTGAACTGTTTTTGTGCCTCATGAAGCAAAGTGCTTTAAGACTTTCTCCCCTTATTTTGAGCTCAGATCTAAGACAGGCATTGACACGGATTCTGTGTACAGAAACTGACCAAGGATGTGTACAGGCCTTCATCAAACTTCTTTCCAATGGCACGGAAGTCGCAGACAGGCAAATCTTCAATCATGGTGTTGGGGGAACCCACTGCAGTGCACTACAAAATAACAGAAATCACAAAATAATGCAACCAGGCAATGTTCCATTTATATGTATCCTGTTCACTTCCTATAAATGAACATGAATGTTTTAAACATTGAATTTCAATGAAGGGGGTTTTGTAGGGCAGGGCTGGTAAAGTATTAGAGTATAATCAATGAAGATTCCGCACATTTGGGCTATTTTTAATGAATGGAAAAGCACTGTTTAAAAAAACAAATGACCTAGGACTGAATGATGACGTTTTTTTAACATTTAAGATGGGTCATGGAAACCCCAGCCCTGGAAAGTCTCATGAAAGTCAAATAAACAACAGTCTAAAGACGCAATAAAACGTAGACAAGCCCATAACAACAGACAATACTTTATTGAACCTATTCTGATAAGTAGTGTGCAAACTCGCAAAACATTTTTGACAATTGTTTCTGTCCAGTTGATTTGTTTCATCATGATTAACCACAGCTGTTTTTTGACTAGCACTGTCATCGGGTATGTGATCACATTTCTAATTTGAGGCTGTATTACATAAATTATGTAGGCGAATCGGCGTTGTTTTAAATGAGCTGCCATCATCTTCCCTTCGTTTTGCATCGAGCTGTCAGTGTCCAGAACGTCAGTGTTTTTTTCCAAACCACTGCAATTATCTGGACTTATGTGAATTGTCTTAATTGCACAGTAATTTAATTGCCATCTGGATCCACATATTGGGATTATGAGAAGATGATTCACTTTTTATGTATTTTTTGACAACTGTCAAACATAGTATGGGAACCGCTGCACGGTGCTTGCATGCATATTTATTATTGAAATGCAGAAAAGGTATTTTAAGAAGTATTTTTCAGAACTGCTTCACCACATGACAGGGAGATTTTAAAAAGAGGAGGAAAAAAAGAGAAGCGCATAAATATGAGTCATTATGGCATCCACAGGCATGCAATACAATTTAAACAATTAACGTCCGAATACAGCTTAAGAAAATGTCAATTGTCATAATCCTTTTTTTTCCTTATGAGCATGCATATTACTAGCATGTTGACTGTTTATTATTAATTATAAAGCATGTTTGAATGCCCTATTTATTTTAAATCTCTTAACCCTACTCCACACTTAAACTTAACTACCTTACAGACTACTAATAACCACCAGATTGCAGGGACGATTGCATAAACTCTTTTAATAACTTTTTTTTTTTTAAATCCTTTAAATTCAGTTTTATGGTAGATTGGTCTTATTTGTAAGACTGGTTAGCTATTGGCAACTGCCAGTTGGTAAAACTAGTTCTAGTAGTCAAAGTCAAACACAGTGTCTAAAATTTTAAGCAACTGGTCCCAGTTCCAAGGTATTATTTAAGCCAGAATTTACTTATGAGCATGTTCTCTAAGACTACTCTTACAATTCCTTATTTGGTCATAACGATCTACAGAACAATGACTAAACGTATACAGTTTACAAAAAAAGGAAATACATGAGTCGTCATCATCTGATGGGTTAAACTTCATAGGAAGTATCAGGGAGGCATGCACGTGGCCAAACCCCCCTCATTGGGATTCAGATCAACAAAGTTCATGGAAAAAGAAAACCGTTGGGTTTAAAATGAAAAAAAAAGTACTTGAAAGATGTTTGTGTGAAACTAAATCCTTCTAACTGCTTTAAACAAGCAACAAAAACAAACTGCCGCAGTCTGACTTTTGACTTTCCAAGTTTTTTTAAAGTCAAAAGACAGACTGTAATTGTTTCTCATTGGAACGTAAGCTGTTTTCATCACTTACAGACGTTAACCTGTGATTTTTTGCTAAAGCTGGATTTTCTAAAGCATTGGTTCCCAACCATGTTCCTGGAGGTCCTCCAACACCCCATATTCTCCTTAATCCGACTCACCTATTTCAGCTCTTGGGGGATTTCTGAATCTAATGATTTCCAAATGTTTTTTTATGCAACAAACAAGATTTACAGCTAATCAAAGAACCGATTACTGATGAGAAGCAGATGAATATATCGCCCAGACCTACGTTAAGCATTTATTTGGTATTTATTATAGGGCTGGGAATCAATTAAAAAAATTAATCGAATTAATTACAGGCTTTGTAATTAATTAATCGAAATTAATCACATTTTAATCGCATATAAATATTTGACCTGAGAACAGTGAGAAGTAAGTTTTT
>JAUCMT010000028.1:16214371-16224801 GCA_032357475.1 Enteromius thamalakanensis
ACAAATTCCTAGTATGGGAAACCATACCTGGCCACTAGTCACGTCCTTTCCTAACAGGGTTTTTAACAGTAATTAACAGTAACTAACAGTATTTAATAACATTAGCTGGTGGATTGTCAAGACAACCACAGCTTCATTGAGTCACAATCTGTAACACTCCGGGCTGGTCCACCCCTTCCACCTTTGTTTTTTCGGCCTAGACAAAGGTATCGCCAGAGGCTCTTCGGTTGTCTCGTCCTGATGTTGATACACGGGTCAGGTATTTGGAACTCTGGGGGCGTGGACATCTCATTCCTAAAGCGCTATGACGCAGCTCAAGTTCCCAAAAAGGAATGTCTTCAGGTTATGAATATAACCATGGTTCCTTTAGGGAACGAGACGCTTCGTCTCTGTATCATACTTCCGGCATCCCTGACAGCACAGTTCTTCATGACATGAGGCTGATGCCGGTCTTACCTTGCGTGTATTTATAGCTTCCTGGTCTCTGACGTCACCTGCCCATGACGTTGTGACATTCCATTGGACTGATGCAATAGCAGATTCACACGGCGATCACACTAAGGCGTTCCCAAAGCGTTATGATGCAACTCGAGTAACTGACAATCATGTATTTACATGTAGTAAACCCACATATACGGCATCCCAACACAGCTGAGTCAGTTCTGCAGCTGACCACTTTGTCCACTTTTACCTGTCTCTGCTGTCCATCACCTTCAATGTCGCAGTCACAATGATTCTATCATTGTCACAGGAAGGATGAGGAAAATGTCCCTGAATCACACAATGTGTCTGCTGGTGTTGTCTGCTCCAAGCATCTGTGTGCTACTCTCCATGAGAACAACTTGCGGTAAAACATTTAAACAGAGTAAAACCATTCAATTTCATAAAACAATTTTACCAAATAAGCCAGGTTTATTTTAGTTAGTATGCCTTATTGCCAGTTAATTAGGTTTAAAATAGTCAGACTAACTGTCATAAGCCTGGCTTATTTGGTTTACTTGTTTTATGAAACAGGCCCCTGTTAAATAAATACCTACTGTATGCCTGGGTCAAAAACAAGGAAAAAACATGTTTTCAGACTGATATAGGTGGAGACCAATTATGCGCCCCTGCCCTCCTCCCTTCTTTGCTGCTCAGTCATTCTGAGTCAATGAACTTGAGAGTAAAAGGAAAGAATAAGTTTCATTTTCGCTATCCAGGCTCTTTCTAGAGAAGAGAAACCTTGAGGATTTGTGCTGGGTTTATCAGTCTCATTCTAACAGCTTTTCTCTCATTCTGCGGACATGATGGGAAGCATCATCATGACAACATAAATATAATAATAACAATAATAAGGTAAGTTCACAGAAGAAAAAAAAGATGTAGGAACTTTTTTTTACACAGTAAACTTTGTTTTACTTACAAATGTAGCTAATATTATGTATTATTATTCATTGTGTTTTATGTAGTATAACAAAAATATAAGAAATTATAGTTTATAATTTAACTTTATTAAACTTTGGCTGATGTACTATAGCAGGCTCCTTCTGAACATTTACATTTATGTTGATTTTATTTACTGAACCTATTATTCTGAATACATGGTCATTGTAATAATAAACCTAATCCCTTTCATACAAGTTTAAATGTTTGACTTGCAATTCAGCAAAATGTATAGCCTAAAAAATGTATGTATTTGTTTGTCTGTTTGTTTTGTTACTTGGGTCTAACCTAGAAAGCTATTTCACACGACATACAGTATGTTTACATAAAGACCACAAGTGATTTTATTTTGTCTTCTAGGAAACACAAATATTCTTTAAAAAAATTATTTAAAGAAATAATAAATGTGAAGCAACTGTTGTGTAAATGTAAGCACCTTAATCAGGAACACCAGTTTTAGCAATTTTGTGTCATCATTCACAATAGAAATGTAACATAACTTAAGAGCTGATATTCATCTTCCTTTCTCTGGAAAAAAATGGGTGAGGCTACATGTTAATCATTACACTATCCCATAACTAGAATAATGTCCTCAGAAGTAAAGTAATAATTAAACTAGAATGACATAGGTTATTGAGGAAGTTGTTTAGATAAAGTAGAATAAAAAAAAAAGAGGAATATCATGTCACATAAGATTTGCATAAGTTTTTTTTTGTTTGTTTTCATTCCTCATGTGCCATGTCTCTCATTGATTGTATGTCCAGGTGTGTCTTGTCATTATTCTCATTAGTTAGCCTTTTTTAATTGTGTTCAGTCTTTGTTGTTTATCCGTTCTTCTTTGTCCATACTACTGTATGTGTTGATTTACTACCCTGCTTGTGTGATAACTTTAGTGTGGATTATTAAAAGACGCTATTGTTACTCATCATCTCAAATCATGTACTGTTTGGGTAGATTTAACATTTAGTAAAATTAATGACTGTTAAAAAGTATTTTTGTGTAGTATAAAAGTATTATCAAGTATGCATCTGTGTATGAATGCAGTCTGATTATACTACGTCAACTACCGTATTATTGTTGTCATGTGAGCTACAGAGTAAGTTACAATTATTGCGCATAGATAAGAAGCATATTGTGAATTTTTAAATTTTGCATACTGCCTTTTATCTGTATAATACAAGTCACAAGCCGTGCCTCTGTGGCTCTCTTTGGACATCAGCAGCGGGAACCATCACCCTAGAATTAACGTTCCTACCCGGACTCATTTAACCCACGTACCTTGGCTTATTCGCTCCCAGGTGCAATGCATTATCTGCTCTATATAAACTTATGCTGTGTACGAGTTTGCTTACTTCCCTAATATATAGTATGTGAAAAAGAGCATGTGAGGCGAGTAATATGTCTGAATTTATAGTATTCAAAATTCAGTAGGCGAGAAGTACGCGGATGACCTACAGCTGAATTCTGTAGTACTTTCTGTACTTTCCTATCCCATGAGGCTCTAGGAGAGGAGGCGTAATATTTCGAAAAATGGCTGAAAGTTGAGACGTGGCTCATTTCAAGTGCAAGTACCACAGGAAAAAAAACGTTATTTATTATGTTTAAATTACACTTGTTTAACACAATCTAAAAAAACGGATGACTTTTTGAAAGTTTACATTTTCGCGCTGTTGTGACGACACATGACAACATCAATATGGCGGATGTAGTACGTACGAGATTTATTCATACTATATAGAAAGTACTTTTTAACGGTCGGGCATATGTTCAATTTTAAATGTAGTACCTATTAAGCAGCATTAGACTTTCAGACGGACAGACGCAAAGTCTTGATTGCCCCTGGTGTTATTACTGAGCATGTTATTACTGGTTGTATTTCCCCTGTATTATTTTGGACTGTTTGTCATTGCTGATTCTCGCTGCCTACCCTGATCTGTTCTGCCTGTTCACTGACTACGATTTTGCTGTATCTCCGATTGCCATGTCTGCCTGTGATTTTGAACTCTGCCTGTCTCTGACACTGATTAAAAGCTTGTGAATGGATCTTAAAGTCTCTAGAGAATCATTACAGTAAGAGCCATTCAGACAAAGAGCTGGGGTCTGAAGCAAATTCTTAGAAAATCCCTTATTAGTAGTAGTAGTAGTACGTAGTTGTAGTCATAGTCACGTTGATTTTAAGTAGGCCTAGTGTTTCATTTCAAGGCCCAGTATTAAGTATCAGGAATCAAGCTAAAATAAAATTTAACTGCTCTAATTTGTGTAAATACTGTAATTATTTTGTATATTGGACTATATGTAGACATCTGGTGTGTGAAATGGCGTCATCAGAAAGCATGAATTAAAAAATTACTTAGCTAGAAGCTAAGACTCAAGAAAGTAATGCAAAATATAACAATCACCACAGAATGAACAAAGGAACCCTTCTTTTAAAAAGGTTGAAAGTTAATTGTTCTTTGTGTTTTGCTTTTTAACCACACAGGTTATTGTAGAACAAGCTGAAAATGAGTTCAGCATCAAGGCAAAAGAAGAAAAAGAAGTAAGTGGCTTTACTGGTTACATTTTATGTGTAAACATAATAACATTGTGCACACAACATCGTTTTCAAAAAACTTTTCATTTATATCAACCCGCATAAATACACCGTCGAGCACAATAATAATTATGCCAAACCTATGTAAATAGGGCACTCACATGATAGTAAGCATTTTCTAACCAAATCGCAGGGAAATACCTGCTTCTTCCCTTCGTGTAAACGGAGCTAATGATGAGACAGACAGACAGTCAAGCTGCATCAATCACAGTATTAGACTACATTAGACCAACGGCCGAACAACAGAACTACAGAATCCGGGGCTGAACAGCCCATAATACGGCCTTTCCGGGCCACACTGGCAACGATAATGCCCTCTGGGGACGAACAGTCCATAATTCTGAGACCTCCCTGGATTGAGCAGCCACCAGTAGAGGCTCTGGGGACTCTATGGCCGGAACCGAAATCTTCAGCCTCCGGCTGACCCGAGGGAGTCTCCGGACCACACACAGGTTTTGGAGGTTCTGGCCATGGGACTTCACAGTCCTCGTGAAACTCAGGTGAATAAAGTGACTGAAGGCCTGGATCACAGACTGGGTCTGGCAGATCTGGCCATATTAGATCCGGATCACAGACTGGGTCTGGCGGATCCAGCCATGTTGGCTCCGGATCACAGACCGGGTCTGGCGGATCCGGCTACCATGAGTCAGGGTCACAGGCCTCAGATGGCTTGACTGGCTGGGAAACCAAGACTGACTGGTCCTGACACGGCTTCTTGTACCGTGATTCAGGAGTGGGATCTGTTATTTGCGGGCTAGTCACCATGAGGGCCTTCTGCAGCTTCTCAGGCTGCGTAAACAAGACAGACTGACACTACCCCTTGTGTCGTGCTACGGGGCTGAGACCCGTTAAAAAGTGGTTGGGAACCATGAGGGCCTTCGACTGCTCTCCTGGCGGTGTTACCGGTACAGACTGGGTTTTACACAGCTCTCCTGGCTGTGTAACTGAGCCAGATTGCACATCACACAGCCCCTCTCGCTTGGATGTGGTCTCAGAACCCCATCGTTAGCGGACCAGAAGCCACTAGCATGGGTGCCTGCTCTTTCCGCTGCAAAACCTTGTAGAAATTGGATAAATAAGATTTGAATCTCTTCCGAGAAAGCGGGACTAAGGAGATTCTCTTGTGTTGCAGGCCAAGCCGTAAAAGGCATTAAAAGCTAATCTGGGATCTCCAAAGACAATAAAACAGTCACCCCACCGATCCAGTCACCCACATTTACGACCCCCTTCCTTCCCCGACTCACCACCCCTTGCATTCACAGCTGTCCCGTAAGGAAAAGGCCTGTCAGGTAAACCAAAACTTAAAATGTCATATTTTGTGAAGATATTGTTTTTTTCTCCAATGTTGTAATTGGTGTCACCTTAAAGGCATTAACGCGACTGGTACAATGGTCTAAATTTCATAGCAGTCACTTGTTTTATAAAGAAATTAGAAACTCTTTAAAGAATTAGGCTTAATACCAAAAGAGGCGTTTTTCCCTTTAAGGGGACAAATGGGAATCCCTGACTAGCTTGCTGGCCAAAGGCTTGGGTGTTTTAAAACCCATCAGGAGATTTTTTTTAAGGTTTGTGTGTCTGTTGGTCTGATATATAAGACAAAGCACAATGACCTCCAACCGGTGAGAGCATGCCCCTCGAAGCAGTAGGCGCGATGGTAACGGAGACTCTTTGATTTCTGATATCATTTAAAATTAACACATTGGGCAAGTGAGATCACCGAGATCAAAATCCCAATCTCTAAGTAATTTTTAATAAAGGCGTAATTCGTGTTACAGAATAGCGTTACAGCTGGCGTTAATTCTAGATGGCTTACGGTCCAACAAGGAACGAGGTAACAGGAAATAAAACAAGTTTAAAAAGAATCTAAATTAAGACAATTCAATTGAAAACTTGATTATTTAAGATATGAATTATCTTTCGTCCTTTCATTGGGGTCCCGTTAGGACTGGGTCCAGCATCCGGTCCCAAAATATACTGCTTGTCAGTCTAATAATTACTCAGAGACTGGAGACGATTAATTATCTCGCTTGCCAACCGCTAACTGCTTGCTTTTTGTAAAGAGATATTTTCCATAATCTAGTCTGACCCAGCATGTTAATTATTAGCAATATACAGGAATCAAAGGTCCCGGACAATGCGCAAACGGCTTCACCATCCAAGCCTCCAGTTTGATATATTCTGATCCTACATGTATACGCCTAACGGCGACTTGCCCGGGTTAATTATCACAAAATAATTTCAACATTCTAGAATGAACCAAGAAATAATTTATTCGTCAGGTACAGTTAAGCCAATTGACATAATTTAAAGAATGATAGTTACATTCAGTTCCAGTTTAACAGAATGCACAACTTTGATGATTCAAGAACACAATACCAATTACATAATTTAAGAAATGAGAATTACATTCAGTTCCAATTATAATTTAGAAGAATTACATTTGGTTTCAATTTAAAGGAAAATGCATACCTGACTTGAAACATACTACAGAATGCAGTATGGAGGTTCTCTGATTACTGAGAAAAACCTAAAGAACTCTCCAAACTTTCCCTTATATATAAACACAGACCAAGGCACCCAGATACCTTCAAACAAATCATAAAACACCCCAGCTTTTTGGCCTGCCAGCAGCTCTAGGTCTGCATCTGTTTAGATTACCATCTGTTTCTTAAAGTGAGAATGTGGGAACGCCCTTTTGGTTTTACGCTTATTTCTTTAAAAGAGTTTCTACTCTTCCTAAAATAAGTGACTGTTATGAATTTGAGACCACTGAATTATCCATATTTAGACCTGTCTTTTGACATCAGACATGATAGTGAAAAACTCATATTTTCGCAATATGATACATTTTGAGGTTGGTGATTTTCCATGAAGCCTTGAGGAGAAGAATGTAAGATGAGAGGGCATCTGTGAGTCACTTTTGCTGCAGGAGATGATTGCTCTGTGAGGGGAGGGGGGGTATTAAAGTGGGGGACATTGTCACAGGGTGTTTGTACAGGGTGTTTGTTTTCAGAAGATCTCAGATAAGTCTTTTATTGTCTTTTACGGCTTGGCCTGCAACACACGGGAATCTCCTCAGTTCTGTTTTCTTGGACAAGATTTTCTTAGAGGAATTAAATTAAATTTCGTTATATCTTACACTCTCTTATTTACATAAAGACTTGGAATGTAGGGGTAGGGGTGGGGTTTGTTGCTCCAATAAAACAAAACAATTCTATAATAAATTTATATTAGCATGCAAACCATTAGATTAAGCCAAACATCTGAAAACAACAGAGGACCCCTCATGTCGAAAAGTGACTAAAAAGGGATACCTTGAGCGTTGAAAAACGACACAAAACTGAAGGAGAAAACTCAAATGTAGGTGTAAAACCATCTTAAGGATGATCAGAAGACATGGAAAGCATCGGAGTTAACAGCAACCATATTAAGTTTAATTAATATAGTAAAACTCTGAATGCTCTTTAGCACATCATCCTCAAATTAGAGAAATGAAACACTGGTCTAAATTCTCAGAAGACTGTGAGGCAAAATGCATTTCCTGTTGTTTTTTTAGGCATTTATATCTCTGGTTTGCACTAAAAAACATTTAGCCAGTCAAGGCATATCAGTCGCACACAAAAAACGGTAGGCTGTCTTTCCTTTTTTGTACTTTGTGCAATTATTAATATTATGATTAAATGAAGGGAATATTTTCCTGATCATAAACATCATATTTAATAATATTATCTAAAAATGTTTTTTTTTTTCGTTTTTTTTTTTTTAAGTAAACATGACAAATGAGGCTATGCAAAATAAACAGTTAAAACAAAAAGTTAATTGGTTAATATCATACATTTGAGTAGAATCGGTTTTCATTGCGTTTATATTATGGTTGATTGTATATTGATTATTGTATTATTTTAGAGATGTTTTATCTACTGTGTGATTGAGATTAGATGCATATGTTTCACTCTTGGTTCATTTATTTTCTTCTTTTCACATTCATCTTTAAATCATAATTCATCTTTAAATATTTTTTATATATCTGAAATGGCATCTTTTCTAAGACTTACAGCCAGTATCACTGATACTGATATCTCTATTTTTTTCTTCTTAATAATTACTTATTTATTAGCCATTCAACATTAAGATATCACTAAGAGCTATTAATTTTAACCTTTATTAGACTACTTACAAAAAACTAAGACTACTTAGTTTAACCCTTTAAAGGGCACTCACTGAAATAATTGGAAATTCATATCTGCAACCATAGAATGTTATCGGAGGCTATAACAAGACCTTTAAGCTTTTATAAAAATAATTACATTTTTATGTTGTAAATCTAGGTCAATGAAATTACCACATCGTTCCCATCGTTCACTAATTTCTAGAAATGTTAGGCAAAATCATTTCCGCTGAATGGCTAAAAGAAATCCATGCACTCACACAAGCTCATGGAAAGCCACGAGACCGCTATAATTAAGTTACCAAATATAGTTCTTTGTCCGATAAAGGGTTAAGGGAACTTCAGTCTTCACATAAACCCTATTATAAATGTGACATGACATTGCAAATGAAAGGAAAAGACACTCGGACATTTGTCCACCCAAGCGCACACACACAACAGTAAGTAGTGAACAAATAAAAATGCACACACACTGTGAACACACACCAGGAGCAGTGTACAGACAATTAGGGGGTTTAATGCCTTGCTCAAGGGTCTTACAGTACCTCAGTCATGGTATTAAAGATGAAAGAGAGCTCTGGACACTCATTCCCCCCAATCTCTGCTGGATCTGGACCTTTAAACAGTAGGCCACAACTGCTACCTGGTCTCATGGCATAAATGCATGATGCCCTTTTCATCAAGACACACAATATGAATGAATGAATGAAGCATTTATATTATTATGTATTCCTATACACCCAAAGAGCTGTACAATTATGTGAAAATATGTACCAATAAGTACATACCTGCAGTTTCCAAAATAAATGAACACTAGAGGCAGTAAAACACTGACACCTTTTATTACATTTTTACACAAATTTACAAAGAATTACTTGTAGAATATCATGTTATGACTTTAAAACAATATGAAAATGCTGAGAGATCGGAAAAAAACTGATATCCAGCTGAAAGGTCTGAAAGTGACACTGAAGACTGGAGTAATGATGCTTTGTATCACAGGAATAAATTACATTTTAAAATATATTCACACAGAAAACAGTTATTTTAAATTGAAATAATATTTCACAATATTATTTTTTTTTCTGGATTTTTAATCTAATAATATGCAGCCTTCATGAGCAGAAGAAACATCTTTAAAAACCATAAAATATCTTATTGTTCTAAAACTTTTGAACGGTAGTGTATATACTGTAAACACTATATAATTGTATAATTAGTGAGACATATCCAGTGACCTAGAAAAAATATATCTAAACAAGCCAATGTTGTTTTGTCTCTTCAGTTCTTAAGAGTCCAGTCCAGGATGGATGTACAGACAGGAGTTTTTCTCTACTGGTTTCACAGTATGATTTTAAAGCTTTCTTGCCATACATTATATGTATTAATAATGAGTGATTTTTTTTATTATTTTAGAATATAATTTTAATAAAATTTGATATAATTATTTGTTTAAACTTATTTTTTAAAGAAATATCACACCCCAAAATGTAAATGTACTGTTAATTTACTCACCTTCAGACCATTTAAGATGTTGGTGACATTTTGTTTCAGTAGAACAGTAAAGAAGATTTTTAACTGTTTCAAAATATGCAAGTCCATGGCTATCATCACTTCGATAGTCAAAACTGCAGAAACAAAAAAAATACATTTATCTTCACAACTACTGACGATATATTGAGATCCTACAAGGCAAAATGATTAGTGTGTGTAAGAAACTAAACATTATTTACAACATTAGTAACTAATTAATCTCTAGGCAAATGCTTCTGTAGGCTTATTATGAATTGAACATTGTTCATAAGAAACAAATATATGTTGTAAATAATGTTCTGTTTCTTACACAAACTTGTTGTTTGCTTTATAAGGCTTTAATACTGTATATCATCAGGATCCTCCTGGTTTCATTTAGTTTTTTGGTGTCAGTAAGTAATGTGACTTGCTGACCAAACAGTGGACATGCATTTGCACTTGCATGAATCACCAAGGACCACTGGGTTTAGCTAAAAAAAGATCTTTATACTGAAAACAGAAAGTCACCTGCATCTTGGGTGGTCTGAGGGTGAGCGAATAATGAACAGCTTAATAATTGGGGTGAACTAATCCTTTAACTCCAAAATCAGAATCTTTCACTGATTTTATCCTTGTTTTTTTTGCAGTTATTTGTGCAGGAGTGTTTGCTGATGTTTGGAAGGTGGAAATAGAGCCTAAAATGGAGGCTCTGGTCTCGTCTTGTGTTGTGTTGCCCTG
>JAUCMT010000028.1:16300779-16320262 GCA_032357475.1 Enteromius thamalakanensis
GGACGTGTGATTATTACAGTTAACTATGCGAAGTGATATGGAACTGTAATGCGGTCAAGAGAGCTGCCTGGAACTACTTTCGCTGTGCGTTTCCTTGAAAATAATTGCACACCTCAGAACGTTCGTCAGCCAATCAGATTGAAGCATTCAACGGCCCCGTAGTATAAAAAAAATATTATAATAATAATAATAAATAAATTTAAAACTTACGTTACAACGTGTATATATATAATTGTTTATAATTTTGTAAAATACAATTAATATCTGCATTTTACTCCAATTTACATATTTTTGCTCAGTTTGGACTTCTGAATACAACGTGTGAACCCAATATTATATTATATTTATATATAATATGTAATATAGTATATAATGTATATAATATAATATTATAGTATATTTAAAAGCTCCCGTCCCAAACCAAAAAAACGTACTTGTTTCATATGGATTAAGTTTGAATTAGTCCTACATATTGTTTTTGATTGAGTCTGTATTGTTTTTATTATACTGTAATCTGTTTTTTTCTCTTTCACCCACATTGAGATAGCCTAGCAGCTACCAATGCGAATTAGCCCCGTAGCTAACACTGAACAACACTAGCCCACTCAAAACAGCTATGAAGCACTCAAATCCCGACAGGCTAGGCCTGTTCATTCTTTCAGCAATATGTTCCCAAGCAATAAACTCACACATTTGCCTTTCGTACCATCTCTCTTTTATGAATGATATCCAAAATCTCTGATGCTGTTTTGGAACCGGTGGCCGTTTGCCCGAAGGAAAGCCGGTCGTCATGTTTGTTGGGTGCATACATAAGGCCTGCCCCTTCCTGGCATCCTTACAATGGAGCGATATGTTGAGTAGGCGTGCTGTCCTGCTGCATCCAGCCTTCTCGAAGCAGCATCGAGGCAAATCCCACAGAATGGATACCAGCATCCTTGTATTCTTCTAAAAGACGTTTGTCCAAAATCTTAAAACTATGGTTTGATGGCATAGAATGAAAACTGTTAAAAAGTTGCGCTACGTTCAGTGAAGGTTTCTAGCCACACAGCAGTCTTGCTCATCTTGCTCAACACTTGTCTTTGAGTGGGCATGTTGAAGAATGTCTTGGCCTGTGTTTGAAACCCATGACTCATTTTCTTTTTTTAATGGCTCGGTGACAACACTTCCAGTGAAATTTGAATTATTGCCACTGTAGGGGAAAAGCCAAACATCTCTACATGTTTCGAAATGCCAGTTATAAGCTGTGCTAAAACAACAAATTTGATTTCATGAAAGCAGGTGTGGTTGGTCTCTATCAAAATATGTAGAGGTTTTTATGAGAAATCTCCCACAGTGCAGTTTAACCACAGTTTGAAGCTCTTTACCGTTTTAAATATCCCATGATCTGCGCTTTAACCTTCTGCTGCGTTATGTTGTGTAATCATTTTTGCCATCTGCTGTTTCTGAGCAAACAGATCATTTGCGCTCTATATGTTCAGAACACTCTTAATAGACCCACAATGTTTTAAAATATCAGGTTGTCTACATGTAAGATAGACCCTGTCCATTGACATGGCTTGACTGTTAAATGTCCTCTAGAGTAAACAGTTTATTGTCATTGAATTATGTTCTGGTCATTTGCTCATGATGGTCAAACAAACTGTAAGTTTCGGTCCAGTAATTTTTCGGGGTGGGCAGGACCATCCAACTTGGAAACCAAGCAACCAACAAAACTGTCATAACTGGGTCTCTACATGGCTGTAAAGGCTTCTGACATCCAAATATTTATTCATTTATTTATTATTTATATTTTATTTTAATAGTTTATAATATTTTAATGACATCAATGTTTATTTTATTGTTGGTATACCATTTTATATATATATGTATATATATATATGTATATTATGTATATGTATGCGTATATATATATGTTTGTGTGTGTGTATATATGTATATAATGGTAAAAAAAAAACATTTTATATATATATATATATATATATATATATGTATGTATATGTATGTGTGTGTGTGTGTGAAATGTATTGTTTTCAAAATATAGTTTTTATGTAGTGTTTTATTTTACTATATATAAAAATATATATATATAAAAATATATATATAAATAAATAAAGGTATTTTAATTTTGGAATTTTTGTTTGTAATTTTATTTAATTTTTTTTATTTTTCATAATATTTAATTTAAAAGATTTTAGTACCTGACACCTTCAGTACACTGTAGTACTTTAAAGGGTTGCTTTGTGTCTGCTTGTCAAATTCTTCTACACCATCTCCATCTTAAGGTCTTTGTAAAGAAAATAAATCTCTGCTCTATACAAAGGAAGCTTAAAGAATTGATTTTTGCCAGCGGAGAATATTGCTATCACATTCAAGTTTCTTCTGAATACACTTTCATCCTTGAGCTGCTAATTGCAATACTTCATTTTGTTCCCGGTTATCCAACAGTTTTTAAGAGAGGACCTCAACTACCATGACCCCAAAGCCAAACACAACAGTTTCCACGGTGACGACCAGCTCATAAGCGTGGAGGACCTGTGGAATGCCTGGAAGAATTCAGAAGGTGAGTGCGGACGTTTCATAATAAGCCATTAGCACAAAAACCGCTTGTCATGCTTTTCTCATGTGCAATGGGGAATATGTTGTACCTTTTCATGAGAGACAGCTCATCGGTTGACCTTTGCTTATGCATGCTCACATTCTTCAGGTCTTCCGGTTTTTGCTGACTTTAAAAGTCAGATTTTTTTTTTATGTGTAGTTTTTTCAGCTGACTGCACAACGTGTCTCAAACTGTACAGCTGAATAAAATGCTGTAGAAATCTTTTTCTAAATACTTCAATTTATACTGTGATACAACCATTCTTCTATGACTTACCGCAATTTTAGAGAATATTACTGCATAAGATTATGCACCCAGATGTAAACAAGGCATGAGGGTGAGTAATTAATGACAAAACCAGGGAGGACTAACCCTTTAATGTAACAAGGGACAATAGTAAAGTGCATGGTTTTTGTAGGACATGTTAAGTGTTAACATAAATGGGCCTCTTAGCAGCAGGAGTGTGAACACTTAGTGAGCCGCTTTTCAATGGTGTTCAACACCTCCTCCAAATCCAGATAAACTCCAGATCTGCTCCAGAACACTCAACATGTGCGTCCTGCTCATAAATGTAGAGCTGTGAATGAGGCCTTGGAATAAAAGCGTGCTGCTTGCTGCAGTGTATCTACTGCTGAACAATGCAGCAATTGTGGACCGCAGTGTGTCAGTGGTTTGTTTATGAAACGAAAAAGGAGGGAAAAAAAGTATTCAAATTAACCTAAAATACTTGTTATTCATCCAACAAAATGAGATTAGATCATGTATCTGTAATATCATTATTGTCTACATTGGAAGCTAGTAATATAGTGACTGCATCATTGATTATCAGTTATTGATGCAGTGATCATTCAGTGCAATAAAAGGCTAGTCATGTTTTAAGTGTTAGAAAAGATTTTACAGTGTAATAATGAATTTTAAATGAATTTTAATTTTAAGTGTGCACTTCCTTCATCTGGAAATGATATGAATTCACATCATGCATGTGTTCTGGTTGTGCATATTTAAATACAGTATTCTTGGATCTCACTATATAACCTTCACAAGGCTTCAGGTATTCTCTCTGTGTTTCCTCCGGTCCTCGATTTCTCTCTCTCTCCTTATTTCTCTCTCTGGTCTGTTTTATCCTGCATTGCAGCTCTTCCTTAAAGCACAGCTGAAGAGCCAAGGCTATGAAAGCCGATCTGTCCCAGCCGAGCAGTGTGCGCACACACACACACACACAAAAGGAGCAGAGTTTTGTGCCAGGGTCAGGCGAGAGAGAGATATACTCTTACAGTGTTTTCATTGAGAGCTGGCAGTGGCTGGCTTCTTTCAGATGTGGTGTGACACCGTAAATATCTCTGTTATTTATGCCAGTGTAGTATTTATATTTCATTAAAATGTGATTTCTATGCTGGATGGTTTTTATGCGAGCTGTCATTCTGCTCCGTATGCTTAATTTGCGGTGTCTTTTCCCTTTTCGTTAAAATATCATGGGCAGTTTTGATAGCTTAGTATGTCATTGCCATTGACGGCTGACTAATTGCAATTATTCTTGGCCTCTGGCAAACTTCTTTGTGTTTTTGTCAGAATGTGAAATGGCAGATAACCCTAGCAATGTCCCAAAAAGTCATGTGATGTGGGTAAACAAATAATGAAAAATATGAAAACCTAATAATATATAACCTTTTAGTAACCATTTTATCTTTTGTCTCTTATTTTTATATTAAAATAAAATTAAATAATCCATTAAATAACAATTGTATCAATTTTAATTATTAGCTTTTATTCCCCTGTAGTTTTCTCATAAACCCCAGTTTAAGTTAAGTTTGTTCTAAGATCAGTCGGACTTGAAAGCTTTGGCTTCTCCCCAAGATATCATCAGGCTCGTATCGTACACTCACACAAACAACAATTGTAAAGGCCACACACATACACACACTGTATGATTTGGATAATTTATCAGTTGATTAATAGTAATAAATTCAGCATAAAAGAGAAGCTTCTTCACAATCAGATATTGACACTTTGTCTCTTTCGTGCTCTATTCCCTGCAGACCATTGATGATGTAACAATTTGTTTTTGAAAAACCGTCACGATTCTTACTAAATTAAAAACTCCATTAGGATACTCGTTTTAAGTCAAAACCACCCACTTTTTGTCACACATTGTATTACACAGCATTCATCAGCTTGTTTTGATAAACAAGTTCTGATACGTGATGTTCAGGAGTTAATTCTATCTTTGTGTTTCTCTTCCTCAGTGTACAACTGGACAGTGGATAAAGTTGTGGAGTGGCTTAGTGACTATGTGGAGCTGTCACAATATGAAGATGCCTTCCGGAAGTTGAATTTCAATGGTACATCCATGCCCCGGTGAGTAACCAGATAATGGTTAGAGTGGTTCTTAAAAGCTGTAATTGTAAAAGTATTTTTTATAATACTGTATATAAAGCAAAAGTTATTTTATACTATTTCAATAGTGCTATGTGTTTATGATTACGCATATTCGCGTATGCATGTGCACTGCTGTTAAAAAAGATTTTATGCAAACCAAGGTTGCATTTTGAGCAAACATGCAGTAGTAATGTGTAGTTTAAAAGAACATTTTCTATTTTAATATTTATAAAATGTAATTTATTTCTGTAAATAAAAGGTATTATGCTTAATAAATTTTACTAAATAAATAAATATAATAATAATTTATAATAAATGTATAATTTATAATAAATATAATATATAATTTATTTATTTAACTATTATTATTATTTTTATTTTTTATTTTTTTATTAAGCAAGAATACATTGAATCTAAAACAGACCAAAAAAAAAATATAATACATATTCTGTCCTAGTTTAATATGCTCCAGACAACTGGAATTAATGTTAAGCCATTTGTATATTGCGTTCTTTTCCCCAGAAAGGGTCATCTTTGCCATTTTGGTAATGCTAGTAGTGGAAAAAAATGAACACAGCAGCTTTGAGGAGGAAGGAGGAGGATGTGTTGAATATGTTTGAGATTGTGCTCTTAACTTCTGACATGCTGGTTAAATTAGTTTGGTCCAAGTGTGATGGGAAACACTTGACCCTTGTCCTATCTGAGCATTTATTTAGTTATGTCTATGGCAGGAAATACTTGAAACTCAAAAATGGATTATTGATGGATTTAAAATCTTTTTATTAAACTCATTTTTTTCTCCTCTTACTCTAAATGCTTCTGCTCCAATTTTGCATTGATTTGTATTCGCATCATTTTTCTCTTTTCTAGGTTGGCTGTTAAGAATGTTACTTTGACACAGACCGTGCTGAAGATTCTAGACCGGAGTCACTTTCAGAAACTGCAGCTCAAGGCTCTGGATACGGTTTTGTTCGGAGCTCCAATGAGTGAGTGAGATTTCCCTCTGTTAGAGCATCATAAATCAAATAAAAGCCCTAAATTGCAAGCTTTCAACTAACCAAAATATATTGTAGATATTTCTAGAAATGTTTTTAGCAATCTGAGCTTCTGTCTGCTTGGTTAAGATTGTTTCACCTGTAAACATGTTCAAACGTTAGCCAGCATCAAATGGTTTACAGCCCGCTGAAACATGCAAATAAGCTCAGAGGAACCTGCTTATCTACTTGGGCTTTAGACGTCTTGTAGGGAAATGCCAGTAATCGCTGATGTACATGTGGGAGGGGTGGCAGAAAAGCAAACATGGTTTCCTCTGATTTAGGACTGGTATATGAGAAACAGCCAACTGTTAGTTAGCAATAGCCAAAAATACATAGTTTGGGTCAAAATAATTGATTTTTCTTTTTTGCCAAAAATCCTTAGGATAGTAAGTAAAGAACATGTTTCATGAAGTTATTTAGTCAATTTCTTACTAAAAAAATATATTAAAGCCTAATTTTTGGTATGATAATATGCATTGATAAGATCTAATTTGGACAAATGTAAAGGTGATCATATATTAAATCATATCAATGGAAAGCTTATTTATTCAGCTTTCAGATCAAGTTTAAAGCTTAATTTCGGAAAATAAACACTTATGACTGGTTTTGTTATCCAGGATCACATATATATATATGTGTGTGTGTGTGTGTATATATATATAAAAGACGTCTTGCCAAGGCTGCATTTATTTAATCAAAAATATAAAAGCAGCAATACTGTGGGCGGGAAAAAAGTATTGTTAAAAATAATCTTTTTCCTATGGTAAGTGAGTTTTCAGCATCATTACTGCTGTCTTCAGTGTGACCTACTCTTTCAAAAGATTTTCTAATGTGCTGATATGCACATATTCATACATACATACATATTCAATAAACGTTTTATTATTATCAGTGTTAAAAACAGTTATACTCCTTAATATTTTTATGGAAAGATACATTTGTGCCAGGATTTATTTTAAAAAATACTATTGCAGAGTATTAACTGTAACTTTTTCAATTTAACAGCTGGATTAAAATATTGATTTGTGTAAAAACAATATATTTGAACAATAGTGGCTGAAAGCAGGCTAACAGTAGGGTTTTTGAGCTAGTTGTAGACCAGACATATTTCACCATATTGTTTAAGGTGATCCCTTTTTAAAAAAAAATTTCTTCAGTGGTTCATTTTTTTTTTTTTCTTTGAGTGTTCTTTGAGACCAATTAGCCAGCCTCCACAGGTATAGCTCGGCTCGTAGTCATCTGCTGTAGGCTGATGGAGAAGGCTTGAGGGTTTGGATAGGGAGGGTTTAGACGATCACTCTGTATTCTAAGCACACGTCTTTGGCACACTAAATCGGATGCAGCCCGTCGTGTTTAACCCTCCAGAATGCTGCTTTACTGGTTCGGCAGGTACTCGGGTATTTGTAAAAGGGAGAGCTATTTTTTTCCATTCCCTTTCATTTGTTTAATTGACGCATTTTGTTTTTGCACAAAGGCTTGTTCCCAGGAGCACATTCGTACCGTCCGTTACATTCCTGGGAATGTTATCTAAAGAATCTGCCTTGACCTGAAAACGGGATCAGTCTGTGCAAGCATGCACTCTTTTCTGTTTGCTGACCAACTATCTGCTCGGATTGCGTGTCACAGATTGTACAGTAACCCGGCGAAGTGATTTGATTTACGCCACACCCCAGAATACACCACGGCTGACATAACCATGTGCTTCTCATGCCTTTTGTTATGAGCAGGAACAAAGTTGTTTAGTGCTAGAGTGTTTAACAGTTTATGAACGTGATTTAGCACTACGCTAAATTTCTTGTTCCAGATCTGGCCAAGCACTAGTTTTTATTAGCTAGGTGACATGTCCCTTCTATTATTGGCATTGTTTATAAATATTTAATTTGAATTTATAGCTCCTTGACAGTGAATTGGCCCAAAAAAAGCTGGGTCATCCTATCAGATGTTGTGAACATTGTGCAGGTGTTCTGTTTTTATTTCCTTCTTTTTGTATGAAAGAGCTACCTTGTGCTTTTGAAATGATAGTTTGTTGTACTATGTAGACATACTTTACAACAGCACTCACAGTGTAAAGCTATGAAATTCTGAATTGGCTGATAAAATAAATTCATTTTAAGATTAATCTAGTGCTTTTTTTTATACCCTTAAAGCTTTTTAAGCAACAGATTTTTGTTATTTAGGGAGAAAGAAAAACTGTTTTGTTAATGGATATTTATCAGCAACAATAAGAACATACGGATTTTCATAATAAATGTTTCTTGAGCAACAAATTAGAATATTTGAATTTCTGAAGATCATGTGACCCTAAACATCCCTAAACATCATCACTATAAACATGAACACTAACATATATTTTCAGCAGATATATTTCTGTTGATCAATGCATAAAATCACTTTTTTAATGTCTCACACCAAGTTTTATTACTTTAATACTTCTGTCCTTCTATTAGAGTGACAATGAACAATCGCTATGTTTTTGTTGTAATATGAAAACTAAAATGCGACAAAAGTCTGCCCTTCAAATCCAGCAGCCTTAATTTTAGGCATTTGACATTCCCTACTGTGGTTCCTATTAGAAAAACATCTGCTGTCGGCCATCGAGACCGACAGTGGTCGTCGCGGAGATCTTAACAGGGCGTTATAGACAGAGGGTCTGCATTTGGCAGATGTCTTTGTGCAAGTTGACTCTGAAGAGGTCTGGCTTCAGGAAACCAGGATGCATCTGACGGCTCAGCACCACCCTGCTGATCTCAAGACACCAAAATCACTGATCTTTCAGCTGCCTTTCAGTACCTCATATCCCCCTTTTTTGTTAAATCAATGACGCAGTTGACAGGTTTTAAAAGCCTAGGCCTCAACGTTTAACAACATTTGAATAATTTGTCTCCAGAGAGTGAGTGTCCCATCACAGCCTTCTGCTAGAGAATTGTTTTTAATGTAAGAGCCATGGAGCAGCTGTTAGTGCAGATGCTCCAGACACATTGAGCTGTGGTTCTCATGTGGGTCATGCAGGTTAAAGTTTGGCCTTCCATTGCATTTCCTGTTACTCTACATTCTTTTGTAGTGTTTTTTTTTTTTAAAGCAAAAATAAAAGCCTATTAACTTTTTTAAAATGTAATTTATTTCTGTTATTTTAATAAAATGTATTATTCCTATTATTGTAAAATGGAATTTATTTCCTAAATGCAGTGCTGAATTTACAGCAGCCATTGCACAAGTCTTCATTCTGATATTTTGATTTGCATTATAAGTTATTACAAATAGTATTTGAATTTGAATTTTAAAATGCATTTTATTTTTGTAATTAACATTTACAATAGAAAATAGTTATTTAAATTTGTAATAATATTCCACTTCAACTGATATTAATAATATAATAATATTCAACTGATTTTACTGTATTTTTAATCAATCCTAAAAATGTTGGGTATACACTTTTTGTGGAGCTTTTGCTTTTGATTATAAGTGTTGTAGTGTGTTAGATTTTGGTTATTAAAGTTATCAAGCTATCTAATGCAAACCAGCTATTTTTTATTTATTTTTTGCACAAGACAACAGGTTTTGCTCCCTCAAGGATGAGTTGTTGAGAAGAGTGTTATTTTCCATCTCTCAACGCAGACATTTATATTTAATTGTGTTTCTGTATAGATAGAGTAAGAAATTGAGTCATCCAGGGTCAGGGCTGTGTGCTGTCCCCGGGGCTGTTGTTAAGTTAACTGTCTTGCCCAGCGGCACAGCAGTGGCAAGTATTGCAGGACCGTAACCGCAGAAGTCCTACTGGAAGTCTAAATGAACGCTTTAACCAGTACTAGATGAATGCACTGCAGCTTACTCTGAGTTCAAGTACAATATTTTCAGGAAAAAAGCTTTTAATGCCTTACATTTAACAGCTTTGTGGGAAGCTTGCAGAGAAAGCCTGTGTTCTGCGTGCATCGGTTTGCAAACTGATTTTCGATGTTCTTACCTCTTTATGCTGATTGACTTCTTCTACTACAACCTACACCTCAGCTGTGCACTCTTAAACCGGTCATGGGATCGGTTCCAAAACCTTTTCAGCTGCCTACATATGCAGCATTTTAAAGCATCATTGACACACCTCTCATGTGAAAGCTGTTGAAGGTCTCCTTTGTTTCATTCAGTATTGAGTTATAATTTCAGTTTATTAATAAAAGGTTTATTTTACTAAAAGACATTGGTAAGGGCAGTTTACTGTATGGGTTTTATCAGAATTTTGGCAAACGATGAGTTAATTTGTGTCTTATTCACTGTGTTTACTAAAGGACTACTTGTCTGATGTATATTGGTGTCTGTCTCTCACAGTGAACAGACATAACCACCTGAAGGACTTCATGCTGGTGGTGTCAATAGTCATCGGAATGGGGGGCTGCTGGTTCGCTTACATTCAGAACCGCCACTCTAAAGACCACATGAAGAAGATGATAAAAGACCTGGACAGCCTCCAACGGGCGGAGCAGAGCCTTCACGACCTACAGCAGAAGTGAGAACCTGTTCTGCTCTTTCTCTATTTTTAGATACTTGGACAAGTGTGAGAAACTCTAGTGACGAAGCATTGGCACAGGTGTAAGGCAGTCCTTTGTCAGTGGTTTTTGTGCATGAACGTGCATTAAACCAGCATCTTTGTTTGATGCAATGTGTCTGATGCCACATTGTTGCATGAAGTTAAACTACGCTTTTGAAAACTGGCACAGCTGGCTTTGCTATTCAAAATGACCAGTTTATAAAATAACCTAAACCTCCAGTTGAGCCTTGCACTCCTGTTTATAATAGACGGAACTACTGACATAAGGTGCATCAATAGTTGTGACTAATATTCTGTGTTTTACGCACAAGAGCTCATTAAGTGGAATGGCATTGTGTATGATTTACCGTCACTATCTAAATGAGTTCCTGTAAGCTTTGATATCAGACTGATTGGTCTGTTTTGACAGTGTTCAGTGAGCCTGGACTTCCCTTCTGAGGAAACAGGATATGGAGCCGCATGGGAATAAACTGCAATGGGAAGCGTATGTTTAAGACAAAGACGATTGGCTTTGATATCTATCATCGAGTTAGCTATTTAGCTATCTATCATTCTAGTTAGGTATCTAGCTAGCGTACTCTGCATCTATCGTTCTATTTGTTTTCAAACCGTAATTTATATTTAAACCTGATACACAGAATGACTCTGTGTTTGCAAACCATTACACCTGTGCTGAAAATCTTTAGCAATGCAAGAATGCAGATAACACTCTGATCCTTAAATTGCAAGCGTTATTCACTAGCTTCCTTTAGAAGTCCTCATGCAGACTCGTAGTCTGTCAGCTTTTGAGCGAAAGGCACAGGAGCGAGTGTGTCCGGAAGAGTTCCCATATCCCTTTAACATGTGAATGAAGTGTGAGAATGTGTGTGAAGGGGACGAGGCAGTGGAAACTATGCAGAGTGTGTTCGTTACAGTGGAGGACGTCCAGCATATTGTGTTCGGACACAACCGGCCGAGTCACCGGGTCACGTCTCCGGTGATTGGTGGGTGTGCTTCGGGCGCCCCGGAGGGAGGTGATTAACCCCGGATACTTCGAATCATCTCAGCTTTTAACTCAAGGATATAAATAAAACGAATTCCTCGGCCAGTTATGTCATACATGAACGCAGGTCCTTGTGGGCTGTCGCTTCCCAAAAGGTACATTTGATTTGATGTAGGCTTATTTTAGGAACTATTCGAGATGAAACGAAATGTCAGTTTGCCCTTTAAACAAGCTGCAGTGGCCGTTTTTATGTAGGCTTTTTTTTCCTCTCTCCATTTGAGACGTATTGTGAAGGCTCATCAAGGCCACGCTGTTGAGTCAGGCTTCCTGTGTAGGTGTGTTGATGTGTTTCACACCAGACAAACCTCTTCCAAATTACCACACGCGTGATCCCTGTCCAGTTAGTCAGAAATGAGGCGTAATGTAAACTGCCTCTTCTGCATGGCAATTTACAATTCAGTTGGATTGGAATTGCATGTTGTGAAGTAGAATTTTGCATTTGTGGAAGGATGTTGTGGGTGGATAGCATTGCTTTAGTGTGCCGCCATGAGGTTGCTAGGTCATTCTGGGTTTTGGTAGGATGCTTAGATGAGTGCATTACCAGTAAAAGTCAAACAATTTTGTTTTCATATTTACATTTATTTGATAGCAGTAGTGTTTTTACTATATCATTTATGTATTACATTATACAGGTGTACACTAACAGTCAAACCTTTGAAATAAGATATTTTAAATAAGTTCTGAAGTAATTCACCAATGCTATTACAACGTTTTTCCTTTTTATTTTATTTAAAAGTATATAAATATAAATTCTTGTATGGCAAAGCCGAATTTCAAGCATCATTACTTGACAGCGTTGTTAATGTTGTTACTAATAATGTTGTTAAAGCGTCTTAAATGGTGGTTATTTACTGTTATAATAATAACCATGATTTGTTAAAGGATTCTTTGATGAATAGAAAGTTATGAAGAACTGCATTTAATAAATAATAATAATAATACATTTTATTTGTAACGCACTTTTTATTAGCAAAATCTCAAAGTGCTAAACTAAAAACAACATCCACAAAATCTAAAAATATCAAGATTTAATTAAAATCGAAATCGTTTAATGTTATGTTTTTCCTGTCATTTATCGATTTAATGCACCCTTGCTTAATAAAATGTCTTTCTTTCTCTTCAGCTTTGCATCACTGTATTAAATAAAATTTTAAAATATATTCACATAATAAGAAAATACATTTTAAAAATACACGATAGGTTACTATATTTATTTTTATATTTTGTTATCAAATAATTACAGCCTTGGTGGGTATTAGAGACCTCAAATCTTAATTATGTAATTTATATTTACATTTATTTTGGTTTTAACTTAAACTTTAAGGGCCGGTTTCCTGGTTAGGAATTGGATTAAGCCAGGACTAGTCTTTTGCTAATTTAGGACATTTAAGAAACATGTGTTAGAATGCATTATCTGTGAGCTTTTTAAGAGCAAATAATGGCAATGATGTATTTTAAGATATCTCAGTGCAAGCCTTTTCCAGTTTAGACGGCTCTTAACATTTATTTTAATCTAGGACTAGTCTTAAACCCTGTTCGGGAAACTGCTCCTACAAGAGTTTATTAGAAAATAACTTCTTCAGCTGTCTTTAATGTAACTGGCACTCTGGGACAAATTACTTTGAAAGTTTATTACTTGGCATTAAGACTTTTTTTCAATAGAATATTGTTTTAGTTCTCTAGTGTATTGGAGGCAATCTCACATGACTCTCATCCTCATTTTCTCGCACAACTCTCACATGCTTGTTTGACCCTCGTAAAATCAGATGTGAGAGAATGTTCTTCACAGCAAGCTTGCTGGTGCATGTTTGAGGGAGAGGAATAACAGAATGATTTAATTATTCACTGCGTGCATGGTCTAGTCTTTTGTGTGTAGCGCCTTTTGTTTTCAAAACTGTATTTTCACCAGCACAAAAAAATATTAAACAAACAATCGTCGTTTAAGCTCGAGCCAAGATGACAGGTCAGATGAGAGGTTCTGTAAATGAAAGATTCGCTAAGAATTAAAACTATAAAGCTTTCTGATTACATGGTCATAAAGAGTGTGTCATTGTAAGTGAGAAGACTTGTCTTGCTTTATATTTGTTGTCGGCTTGTAACACTGAGCTACGATTACTTGATTTAGAGGATGGTGAATGGCAGAGGTCAGGACTGAGTGCGGAAGATTTTTGGTCTTGGCTGGTCGTTCAGATCATCTTACACTAGTCCTTCACTCAATGACCACTTCTCCCCCAAACCACCTGTTTCTTTTCCCGTCAGGCCTTCGGTCTGCCACCTCCTGGATATCAGTGACACTGCATGAGCCACACAGCAACTGTATTCATTCCAAATCCCATTCATTTTCTCCATGGACAATTTGGTTTTTAACAATAACATAAAGCTTTCAAAACCGTTCAAACAGGTGATGTATGTATATATGTGTACATCTTAGCTTTATTTTAAAAACTTAATTCCTGCTAAATAATATGCTGCTTATAACCCAGGAGCAGTTGATATTGTGTCTTCGAAGGCAGTCAGGTATCACCTACAATTTTGCCAATGGAAATGTCTTAAGTGAAGCCCCTAGACGGATAAAGCCTTTCCCTTTAAGGGAAGATTGATCTGAGGTTTTATATAGAGACGCGGCCGAGCGAATCACGGTTCTTCTGTCGTTTATCCTGTCATAGCTCAGGGAAGCCTAGGGTTGTCACTGTTATTTTCGCTCCTCTGCTTGATATGACATCTTTTTTCTTCTTTTTAAAGCCGCACCCTAGTTTTGCAATTAGAGTTTCCTGTCAATGTAGTTTTTGGCTGACTGAACGAGCTGGAGTTGTGTGAAAACTTTGTGACTATGTCTTCTGATATACACAATATATTATGATTGTGGCTTCTTAATCTTTATTTGTCTTTACTGTGCTTCATATTTTGTAAAACTGTCCTGCTGCTATTTGAACCTCCGGCCGCGACTCACTGGCCTGAAGCTACAAGGAGCACAGCTGGGTTTAAGGAGCTGCTGTAATGTTTGTGAGACAGGAATTTTATCAAGCATGCCTTAGTTTCCTGTCATCAGTCATATTTTGCTTTAGCATCTTTATCCTTGCATCCAGTTTTGTTGCATGTGATGTAGTAAACGCTGTCTGATTGGTTCAAAATTGAAACTATGTGATTGGCTAAGACCTTAAGTTCACTCTGATTACTGATGCTGGTGAAGTTTTTGCACCGAATGAAATGGCTCTTAGTTGCATAGTAAGACTGAACCTCTTTAGTCATCAAAGTCATTCAGAAATAATTCTAATATGCTGATGTGGTGCACATTATCATTGATGAATACCATTGAGTTGTGGGACTAGTTTATATAGGATTCTTTAAAAAATGAAACATAAATAAAAAAAACATGATGAATAAAATGTATTACTGTGTATCTGCTTGTGACATTTATGCTCTTGGGAAGGACTTTTATACAAAGTGACTCGTTACATTCAAGAAATGCATTTGTTAGTTCATGCGTTTACTGAGAGTCAAACAAACCCATTACGTGTTTTGCTGTGTGATCTGCGGGAATTAATTTTGCATATAATAACACGCATTTTAATGACTTCTGTTGCTCACGTCTTTTCTCCTCTGAAGGTTTTTAGTGCACAATCTTTGCCTGATGTGGCTTGCTTCATGAATATTAATAACGTTATGTAACATTTCACCCTTAAGTGAGCCTTGTTAGGTGAGCGCCTAGCATTTCATTCAGCCCACTGCTAAAACAACCATTTGACTTCCCAAAGTTGTTGGTTTTACCCTGCTGGCTAGGTTTTGTTTACTTTTGCACTGCGGTCAAGCAAAATAAATAATTTTGTACTGGTAGAATATAACACTGTGACTTATTTTGTGTGGCTTTCTTTACACAGGCTACAGATTGCTCAGGAGGAGCATCGTTCAGTGGAGGTGGAGAAGGTAAACCTGGAGCAGAAACTGAGGGACGAGATCAACGCTGCCAAACAAGAAGCGCAGAGACTGAAGGAGCTCCGAGAGGGAACTGAGAACGAGCTGAGCCGTCAGAAATATGCAGAGGAGGAGCTGGAGCAGGTAAAAGTCAACTAACAAATATGCAAGATGTTCAAATAGGGTTAGACTTCGATCTGGTTTAGACCTCAAATTTGCAGGTTCTGCCCATATCTTGATTCTTACCCGGTGGTGTTCTTTACAAAATAGTGGTCAGGAAGCGGGTGGAAATGCTTGCAAAATGATCTGAAAAATGATCAACAATAGGATCTCAATTTGAGTGCAGTGTCCACTGTGGCCTACTTTACTGAGCAATTACTGCAGTGCTGTTGCATAAGGAGCAGTGTAACGCCTCAGATCTGAAGAAGAATCTTTGCAGGAGCTGAAGAGAGAATTATAACAAGCTCCGATATCTCAAGGACAGCAAGTGGTTCCTTCTGTGATGCTATATAAGGGTTCAGTTTGTATCCACAAGTGGCATGAATAGACCTGGATTGTTTGTTTGCGTAGGTGCCCCATGTTGGCCCATTAAAACCCTGGTGCTAAGTGGGTATTCTGGGTCATAGGGCGGCACAAATCTCTGTGGGTTTGAAGCTCATTAGCGCTGTTCTGTAAGAAAGGGGTCTTTCGGCTCTCTGACCCCTTAGCCCACTCCCCGAGGCCCTTATTGGATGAGCTCTGTTTATTTACCGCTGTAATGGAGGATTTGATTAACTGTGTTTATCTTAGTAAGGTTAGAATGGGGTGCAAAGCTTATCTGTGGCAAATTAATTTGCATCTTGTCATAGCAAAAACGTTTCAGGCGGTGAAATTTATGCTGTTTTTTCTCATTAGCTTTCCAAATGAGTCGTTCGTGAGTCATGCAAATTAGCTAATTGTCATAATCACATATGCAAATTATGGGGTAAATAGAAAAAGTTGAAAGGTTAAATACGGTGTTGCAATTTCAGTATCCAAGCATTTGGGCTATTTATTTGCAGCATTTATAGATTTTGTAGGGTTCTCTGTTGCATAGTTATTGCTAACTACGTTAAAAACCATTTTTAAATGGTTATTAAAATAAAATCTGGAATAAAAAAAAAAAATAAGAGAGGGCAATAGAGGGGAAAAAAATAAAAATAAAATGTGAAAAAAAAGAGTTAAAGTACTAAAATAAATAAATATGTGTGTGTACATATAATAAAAATACACATACAGTGGGAATGGAAAGTATTCAGACCTCCTTAAATGATTTTAGCAAAATGCAGCAATTTAACAAAAAAAAATTAAGTTCTTTTTTTTCCCTCATTGATGTACACACAGCACTTAGTGTTGTCACGGTACCAAAATTTCTGTATTCGGTTTTCCCAAATTTAATTGTCTTTTAGTTAATGAAATTTAAACACATTTAGTTTTTTTGGTAAATTAAGAGGATTTACTATTAAAATTTTGCATCGCGAAAATCATGAGGGTGTACGCATCAAGAACCGGGTTGACCGGGTACGCCACCGGTATATACCACCGGTACTTAAAAAATACTGGTTACGTTTTCCTTTTTTTTAGTACCGACTTGGTACAGAAGTACCAGGTCTTTTGACAACACTAACAGCACCCCATATTGACAGAAAAACACAAAATTGTTGGCATATTTGCAGATTTATTAAAAAAGAAAATCTTAAATATCACATGGTCCTAAGTATTCAGACCCTTCGCTGTGACACTCATATATTTAATTTGGGTGCTTTCCATTTCTTCTGATCATCCTTAAGATGGTTCTACACCTTCGTTTGAGTCCAGCTGTGTTTGACCTGTCTATATAAGACCTTACAGCTCACAATGCATGTCAGAGCAAATGAGAATCATGAGGTCAAAGGAACTGCCTGAAGAGATCAGAGACAGAATTGTAGCAAGGTACAGATCTGGTCAAGGGTAAAAAAAAAATGATGAGAGCAATTTTTTTATTTGTCACAGAGCACTCCCATCTGAAAGCTGCTTTGTAAGGTTTGCTTGATGATCTGCATTGCTTTGTACTCTGTTCTGATTTGTCTCTGGCGCCTCCTGCAGGTGCGTATGGCTCTGAAGAAAGCGGAGAAGGAACTGGAGTCTCGCAGCAGCTGGTGTCCTCCTGACTCCCTGCAGAAATGGCTGCAGCTCACTCATGAGGTGGAGGTGCAGTACTACAACATCAAGAAGCAGAATGCAGAGAGACAACTGCAGGTGGCCAAAGAGGGGGTGAGCAACATTTGTCGCAGTCAGTTATTATATTAATAAATTAAAATAAGAAAATGGATTAGTTCTATACTATTTATATTCTATAAATTTAATGTAAGGTTTAACCAGGATTTTAAAAAAAATGATAATAGATTTGTGAGATAGTAAGTAGATGGATTAATAATAATGTAATGTAATATAAATTATATAATAATAATCATTTTCTTTACAAAAATGTGACCTGGTTTAGGCAGAAAAAATTAAGAAGAAGAGAAATACCTTATTTGGGACGTTCCATGTGGCACATAGTTCTTCACTGGATGATGTGGATCACAAAATACTTGCAGCCAAGTAAGTCACAACAGACACTTCTCAACATTTATAAATGGCAATGGAAAAACAACGCATAAAACATACCGCCTTAATCTCTTTGTCTCCAGGCAAGCTCTTGGTGAGGTAACAGCAGCTCTGAGAGAGAGACTCCATCGCTGGCAGCAGATTGAGTTCCTAACAGGCTTTACACTGGTCAATAACCCAGGCCTGCCCTCTCTGGCATCTGCCCTCAATCTGGACCCCAGCTTCATGGGTGGCCGTGGTACACCCCAGCATTTCATGTCCGACGACATGGATGACATGGATGAGGACATAGTGGCACCTGGAACACTTCAATGTAAGGACTTGCCGGACAGCGATAGGGATAGGACCCGGTCAGCCAAAGGCCGTGGTGGTTTGACAAAATCCAAAAATCCCTAGTTTTGAGCTATTTAGGTGGTCTGTATGCAAGTTCTGTCAGAAATGGTTGTATGCATTAAGCGTGTTGCACACTCTGCTGGAGTGTTTTCCATCCATCTACAGGTGTGTTTTACACCGAGAGGAGTACTTCGAGATCTTCAACACATTGCTGTCGTCTGTTGTTGAAATGGCAACTATGCAATCTTTGTACAAATGTTCATGTTCATTAATGTTAAATTCAATGGAGGGTCACCGAGTAGGCCAGAAGAAACAGGCCCAAACAGGCGAATTAAGTGGTCCAGTACAAGTCTGAAGTCTAAGTCTGAAGTTTTTGTGGATTGTATGCTACGTCTCAGTGTTTGAAATAATGTTATCAAACAAGCTCTTAAGAAACTAGTTGTTTTCCCAGGTTCAAAAAGTGGAATAAAATTGGTTTTCATTGGGCAAAATATATTACGTTTGAAAGTTGGTGTTTTTTTGTTCATTGGCAAAAAAAAAATAATAATTGTAAAGATCTGTTCTTGTAGCACTGTGTTAGTAGTACAGTTATTAACAGTTGCACCCATACCCTTGCCCCTTACCCCCTCCAGATGCAGCGTGGCTAATGGGCCGCCGAGCAAGTGATCTCTGGTCTTTGAATTCGGATTGCCAGTCATTTTGGAAGTACTCTGGTGGGCTAAACTACCATGCCCTTCTCCCCAACCACTCCTCTCACTTCCTCTTGTTTTCCTGAACCACTCTGTTTTAAAGTGATAGACTTCCCTTAACCCTACTGTAGCTACCACAAAGGGAAACTGGACAGAAAGAAACACTCCCAGTCTACACCTCTCAATCTTGTTCTTATCCACAGCTGTGAAGTGGTTTACTCTGAAATGCATGATCTCTTTTAGTCTGTTTTGTTTTCTAATTTTCCACATATTACTAATGGCGCTTTTCCACTGCATAGTACGGTACGGTACGGTTCAGTACAGCTCACTTTTGGGGGGTTTTCCACTGGGAAC
>JAUCMT010000028.1:16330095-16340870 GCA_032357475.1 Enteromius thamalakanensis
CAAGATAGAGAGAGAGCGAGAGAGGGAGAGAATGCATGCACGAGCGAACTACGCAGCACATACGTCTCAACGTAACAGTAATGCAAAGGTGAGTTGTTGTTTTTTTTTTAGAATCTGCATCTTTAGAAATCATTTTAATTTTCTGATTTTGTAGCTTGGGAAATATTTCTCATGATGTGCATTAATGCTGGAAACCATTGTGCTGATGATTATTTCTGATCTCGACTGATTGGTTTAAAATTGTAGTTTATATTAGTTTATTTTTCTTTAGCAAGCAATGGGGCGCATGCTATTCTGGGGTCAGCAAGGAGTGTCCCCAGACATTCAGACAGCAGTGAAACACTATGAGAGAGGTGCAACCAGACTCAATGACCCCGTATCCATGTACGACTACGCCATTGTGCTCCTCACGGTCAGCTTTGGCACTTGATCCTAAATCACTTGTTCTTATGTTTTATTGTTTGATGGTTCAAAAATAATATTTGGTTTGCCCAGCAGAGGGCAGTCTCGAAAAGCAATTGAAATCAATGTTCTTGAAGAGAAATATTAGAAATGTAAATAAAGATCATATTATTTTGCATTAACAGGGTCAAGGAGTTCCAAAAGACGTTCAGAGAGCCGTTATGTTCCTGAAGAAAGCAATAGAACAGGTAGATCTTGCAGGTGCTGCTGTTTAAAAAATAAAAAATATAAATGTATAAAAGTGGGGTTTTTCAAACTAGGGTAAGAACTGGAAAGGGGTGCAAGACAGTTTCTGGAAAAAAAGGGAAACATGTGGGGGGTGTAATAATAATAATAGTAACAGTTATAGTATTAATAATAGTAATAATTAAAAAAAATATATATATATTTTTTTTAATTTATATATTATTTATTTTATTATTTTATATATATATATATATATATAATATAATATAATTTTTTTTTTTTTTCCAGTAATACAAATAGATTTTTATGCATTAAATATGTTGCCTTTTTAAGGACTGTGGTTATTCATGAGGATGGGATCATTTGGGAATTACCAAAGATTGAAAGGACATGGTTTAGTCTTCATCTCTTGTGTACTGTATATTTCTATGTTCATTAAAAACTCAAATGGGATCTGTAATAGTTGTTTTGTATTTAATTGTTACGTAAAGTATTAAAGTTTTGCTTTAATTGTTATGATGCAACTAAGTATAATTTGATTATTCAGTGCTAGTGCTGTTAACTGACGTTACTGAATGTAATGGATGCTCATGTGTTTCTACTGACATATTAAGTGCATACCCCTTAATCCACGACCTGTAAGTGCTGTTTACATCCCGCAGGGGTCTGTTACTGCTCTCACTGCTCTGGGCTGGTACTACGAGCAGTATGAGAAGGATTACAAGAAGGCTGTACATCTGTGGGAACAAGCTGATGCCAAAGGTCACCCTGATGCTGCTATGAATCTGGGAGTTTTCTACTCTCAAGGCCTTTATCCTGGACAAGCTGCAGACCAGGTAAACGCTCCCGTTCTGATGCACTTGTTAAACTTGTAAATAGTCAATCAATTAAAGTGGTTCTTTAACTACGACTTCTCTTGTTCATCAGTTTGAGGCATATAAGTACTATTTAAAGTCAGCCCAGAGAGGACACTTAAACGGTGGCATTGAATTGGCCGATGTTTGGATTCATGGGATTCCTGGCCGAGTTTCAAGACGCCCCGAAGATGCTGTTCTGTATGTAACTCAAAACAGTATAATATAATAATATTTTTAATGTAGATATAAAACAAAGCTTTATCAACTATATGAGAATCTTATCAGAGTTAGCTCAAAAATCTGACGTGTACGTGTTCAGTCGGTGTAAATGGTACACTCTGCTACCCATAATCCCCTAGTTGTCAGTTTTTATTGTGTGGCAAATTATTTCTGCATTTGTTGGAAATGAATTTTTCTTTCTCTTTGGACTTTAGTTGGGTTAAATGGGCATCTGAACAGAATGGATATCTGGGAACAGTCTTGAGGAACGGATTGAATGCCTATTTCAGAGGAGACTGGTAAACCTTTCATTTGGAGTGGCCACAGAGTTATAGATGCAGATATTAATCTATAACACTCATAATATTAAATTCCACCATGAATATCCTTTTAGATCTAATTTACATTTGAAAAGGATGTTGCAAAGGCCACTTTCTATTGTTTATCCCATCCTCCCTCTGTCTCTCTCTCATTGTTGCAGGATCATGTCTTTGATTTATTATCTGAGTGCGGCAGAGAGTGGATTTGAAGCAGCTCAGTTTAATGTGGCGTACCTGTGTGAACTCAACTCAGTAAGTCCATTCTGAACAGTTTCTTTAGAGTCAGATGAACATTCACATCATTTGGCTTTGATGGATGTTTTATATGTTTATATTGTAGGGCTCTTTGGATCCATCACTGGTGACTCAGTGCATGTTAAGATATTATAACATGTCGATACAAGCTCAAGATCCGGCTCCTTATGGTAAGTGAACAAATCAAAGACTAAAATATGAGTTAATATTATTTCAGAACAAATATTTATGGATGATGTACTCACTCCATTGTTCACTTTTGCTTTTCTTGAGCCAAACGTTTCAAGATTTCTCTCCATATAATGGACTGCATTCCAAAATGCACAATTTTTTTTAATTTTTTTTTTAAACCTCAAATGTATTAATTTACATTTTCTGTAAATGTTTGTTCTGGAAGTCAACTGCTCCTTTTAAAATGGTGTGAACATTTTTTGAATATCTCTGTTTTAAACCCTTTTATTAAAGCTAAAAGTATTTCCGTCTATTTTTTTGAACATAGAAAATAAGTGGAAAATATTTATTCATTTATTTTAATAATTTCTTTATTTACATTTTTAATCCTATTTTTAATATGATTTTTTTTATTATTTATTTAATTGTATTACCAGTTGATTTATTTTTATACTGTATATAAGATCTAAAAAGGCTGACTACCACTGCAGCAGAAAATAAAATGAAGTAATTTAGTGTGGGATACAGAGTGACAGTCATATATCTTTATACTGAACTGAAATGCTCGTGGTGAAGGGCACCTGAGGTTTGACTCGATGTCCTGCGTCGGTGCATCAGTACATGTGCTGTTTCTCAAGCTCCCTGTAGCTTAAGCTGGAGTCTCTGCATGAGGTGATGGATGTTTGTTTCCCTCTCAGCTTTGATCAGAATGGGAGATTTGTTCTATGGTGAACAGGCTTTGGGCAGAAAAGAGGTTTCTGATGCTGCAGAGCTGTACAAGCAAGCAGCTCTCAAGAACGACCCACAGGTACCTGAATCAGCAATCAGAGCTTAAATGACCAGGAATCATAATTATGTGATTTTCAAGTCATTAGGAAAAAAGTATACATTTAAGCTAATTTATTGTTGTTCGTTCATACAAGGCGTATTTGTTTTAGTTAATTATTTTAAAAAGCTGTATTTATTTAATTTTGTTTAAATTGTTGTTTAAAAACAACCTGTTTGATCTAACAACTTTATTGTTTTTGTTTATTCATTCTAAAAAGTTACGTTTGTTTCTTTTAACAAACTGTCGTTTGTTTTGTTTTTTTCTTTCTAAAAGAAACTGCTCTAAGTATTTGTGGGTTTTTTTTTCTTTTCTTTTTTCTTTTTCTTTTTTTTCCCTGCGAGTGCCATTTTGTTTTAACGGTAATATTTATTTGTTCTAATTAACAATATTTTTGTACTCTCATGTGAAAAAAAAAAAAAAGTACACTTCCATAATGTACTTAAAGTGCTCCATTTTTTTTGCGCACTAATTTTGTATTCAATGTACTAAAAATTATTGTTTAGGACTTCTTTTAAGATAAACTTAAGACCATCTAAGTGTACTCAACTGTGCCATTTTGGAACAGCATGAACGTGAGCTACAATACACTTCTAATATATTATCTCTGTATTTAAAGATTTATTCCATGCTTGTAGTACGCTTGAGTGTGCTTGTGTATAAAAGCTATTTCGAGTATACTACAATCGTTAACTAAATAAATTTATGTATGTTAAAAGTACGTTTAGTTAATATTTATGTTGTCTCAAAATAGCACAGTCCAGTACACTTGATCTTAATATATTCAAAAATATTGTTTAGTACTTAAAATAAACTTAAGTACAAAAGTAGTGCGCAAAAATAGAGCACTTCAAGTACGTTTTGGAAGTGTACTTGGGCTAACAGGATTTTCATTTCCTTTTTTTTTTCTATTTATTTTTATTTACTATATATATATATATATATGATTAATTTTTTTTTGTGCATGATGTTTCTTTTTTTTGTTTGTTTTGTTTGATTTTGTTTTTCATTTCACTGAATTCATCCCAGATTTGATTTCTGTCTCAGGGTTGGTATAATCTTGGCCAGCTTGTCCAAAGCGGAGAGTCTCTGCCGTTCAGTATGCTTTCTGAGCTCAATTTGCTCCACCTTCACTTAACAGAGCGACAGACGCTTCTCTGCACCCTGTATCAAAGGTAAGACAACACCACAATCATGAAACATTCAGACTGCCATTATCCACTACCGGTGGCTCAGTTTTATCTTTCTAACAACTTATTACAGCACGTGTTATTTCTCTATCTTTTCCTTCAGATGTAGAGAGACCAATAGCACCGATGCCTACCTGCCCTGCACACTGGCACTGTTCAGGGCACACCTGCAGTTTTTACAAATACATCAGGACACTGCAATAAAGGTCTGTCTATTTTTATTCTTTTTTTTTTGTCTGAAATACAGATTTTGGGCTGTCTGGACCAAAAGCATGCTGTATACCTTATACAATATAATGCAATTTATAAAGCAAATCAATCGATAACCCGCAAAAATAAGGAAAAAGCAGCCTGGATGAACTCCTTGTTAAATTTGTTTAATAGTGTATAATTGCATGATCGCCTCATGGGGAAGCTCCTGTGGTTACTGTGTTAACATCATAATGATTGTCTAATGATGAGGGATTCATTTGAACAAGTAGATGTTTCCTCTGTTCCTGTAGCTCATTGCCACAGTTTCGGCTGCAGTCGGAGCTCTGTCTTTTGTATTTGGACTATTTAAATGGAGGACAACAACAATCCACCAAACATCTCAATCCCAAACACCTGCTTCCAGCCAAACCCAAGAGGAGGAATCCTAAATCCTAACTTTTAGTAATATTTATAAACAAGTTGTGCTATTCTCTGCTTTACCTCCATGCGAAGCACTTGTTTAAATCTCATTTTGTGCCACTAAGAGATGCAGTATAACTTGAAATTGAAGCACAAAATGAAATGTAACTATACTGCGATGTGTATTAAATTTCTATCCAGGTGGACTTAAAGGGATGGTTCACCCAAAAATTTAAATCCTGTTATTTATTCACCCTCAAGTTGTTTCAAACCGGTATGATTTGAACACAAAAGACTGCTGGTAGCCATTGACTATTGGGAAATAAATACAATGAAAGTCAATGGCTACTGTCAACTGCTGTTACAAACATTCTTCAAAGTATCTTCCTTTTAAAAAAGTCATACAGGTTTGGAACCACCTGAAGGTGAGGAAATGATAACACAGCTTTAATTTTTTTGGTGAACTATGCCTTTAATTAAGATTTTTAAAGCAAAACATTTATAAATCAATCCTTTTTCTACTACTATATTTAAAAAAAGGTACATTTTAAGATTTTTCTTCCTCAGGTTTGTCGCTTAAATCATCAGCGTTTTATAAATAAATAGTTTTGAATAAAGTAATATTTTAAAATAATTTGTGTTGAACTTGTTGGCTTCTTGTTTCTGACGTGTCGTTTCTTTGGAGAGTTCTGGCTGTATCACTCTCAAGGCAAACTCATTTTTCCCCCTCTCGGAGGTACGGTGTCCCAGCGGGGGCCACTCTGCCTGTGTGTAATGAAAGAGTGCGAGGACTCCCCAGGCTTCTGCGAAGACTGATACAAACAGCAGGTGTGCAGCAGGCTGTGATGTGCCCACGGCCACACCGCAGCTCACGCTTAATTAAAACAACACGAAAAACCGACTTACCCTCAGAGAGAGGGAGTGCACCACACTGTGTCAAGTGTCCAATCGCCAGGGGACGGTAATCTTACCGCGTTTACATTCAGATAACATGATGCTTTCTGTGAGACCCCCATTCTGATGCCTCATTGTGATTTATGCGTTTCGCTTGGCCTAACTTACAATATACCTAATGTAAAGATCCTTTATTAAAAAGTTTTTCTAAATTGTTCAGGGAATATGTTGGACTCGGCACACCGTTCAATCAATGTAATAGCTAAAGAAACAAGTTTTAAAGTCCTCAATCATCCTGAGAAATTGCCTCTGAGCTGTCTTTCTCCCCGGCTGGCTTTTATGTGTAATTGCTGAACTTTAGATGATGTTTATGACTTTAAAAGGCACCAGAGGAGTGTGAGAGATTTGGCACTTTCCAGTAATAGGCTACAAAATAGGGCTTGCGAATCTTAAAAGTGAGAAGAGGTGCTTAGGCTTTCAAAAATGTTTTTGAAATTCAAACTAAACTGTTAAGTTTATTATTATTATTTTGCATGTCTGTATGATGTAGTTATGATGAACTGATTAAGTTTTAAAGCGTTAACACTGGATTTGAACCAAATAAGAATTTAATGAGAGGGGGACAGATGTTTAATGTTTAAAAATGAATAAAATTACAATTAATTAGTAATATTTAAAAGTAATTATTTGGCAAGGATCCCTTACAATATTGATTTTAAAATTGAAAGTAAATTACCAAAATTGAAAGTAACAACCTTTGCAAAAACTTTTGCAAAAAAAATTTAATATTATTTAATATTATTTATTTTAATATTATTTCGCAATATTTCTGTTTTTAAGGCTTTTTTTTTTTGGATAAAAAAAAATACAGTCTTGGTGAAATTATTTTTATTTTAATTAAAATAATAGTCTTGATTAGTAATAAATTGTTATATTCATGGAAAGTACTTTTTTGTCAATAATAATAATAATAACAATAATATAACACACTGTACTCTGTTAAAAAGAACATACTATTTTACTTTTTGTTTAATTTTGGGAAAATAAGTTTTTATCATTTAAGGTTGTTGTTGTTATTATGGTTATGATCTTTAACAGTCATTTGAAAATATCCATATGTAAACATCACTCAGCAAATATATAAGTGTCTATATATATATATAATATATTTAACATCTAAACCTCATTAAATGGATTTATCCGTCGTATGAGGCATTGGAATCTCTGATACAAATTACATATTACTATGGTATGTAATAATGTATTGAAAGTGCTACAAATGTAAACTAGGTATTTTTCAGGGAATGGCTGTGCGCTGCGACGCTGCAGTGTTTGTTTCTCACACATCAGGATTGCTAGCAGTCTCAAAAGTAGTTTCTTCTTCAGGGACAGACTCCACAGGGCCCTCGGACTCGGGCTCCTCCCCCTCCTCTGAGACGATCCCTCCTGCTTTGATCTCTTCTTCCTTCTTGTCATCGTCCTCCTCCTCCTCAGCGGGATGCGTACTAATGTGAATACCTGTGCTTTCAAACCCCATTTTCTCGCTCTTATCAAAGTCACGGAAATTGTTCTTTGCACCCAAGATGTATTTGCCCAAGATGTTGGCCTGGTCCGGGTCGCTCTTGTGCCTCCACTGCAGCTTCTGGTGGAACTCCTGCATCTCGGTGTGCAGTTGGCCGACTACTTTATTCAGCTCGGTGATTCTGTTCCCAACATCTGAGCATCACAACAACAGCAGTTAGTAGCAAAAACAATGCAAGGTTAACAAACTACCTTTTTCAGAATAATTTTAATAGTTTATTTGCAAAAATGGATGAGTCCATTTTTTAACAGTTGCCAGAAATCTCTTTTTTTATTTTTTTATATATATATATATATTTTTTTATGATTATTTAAGTTATGTTTTTTTGCAAATAAACTCTTAATTTGTTTTCTCACTTAAGCTTTCTTTACTCATTATTTTTTAGATTGGATGTGTCAAACGTTTTTATTTATATTTATATATATATATATAATAAAAACAAAGTTGAATTAAAAAAAATGCAAAATAACCACTTATATATCTAAAATGATTATACAATCAAAATATTGTAAGAAGTCTCTTATGCTCCCCAAAGCTGCATTAAAAAATATATATATATATATATATAAGTAACAGTGAAATTCTAAAATATTAAGTTTAAAATGTGTTATTTAAAAAGCTGAATTAAAAATATTTCTACAGCATAGCATTTATTAAATGTAGTTTAAATGTTTTAACATTCATTTATATAATTAATTTTAACAAAATAGCAGTGTTTAGTTCAAATCATTAAGACTTTTATAATGTTAAAAAGGATTTCTGTCACACAAAAATAAATCCTACTGTGTCACTTTTCGAGCTGCATATATTAAAATCATGTTACAATGTAGTATACTGCTGTTTGAAGTGTTAACATTTACAAAATACATACTGTTTGACCTATTACTTAAGAGAGAATAATTGTGCACTGAAGCTGAAGTGTGATTGTAGGCCATTCCAAGCATTGGTGTTGATCCCAGAATGGTCATAATGGTCTTAAAACATAAGTATTGATTCAACAGACACTTTTATCAATGTTAATTTGTAGTACACTTATATTCTTTAATTACAGGGACAGTCCCTCTGGAGAAGCTTGTGATGAAGTGTCCTGCTGAAAGATCACCTCTTCCGGGCTTTGAACCTGCAACCTTGAGGTTACCCGTGCATATCTTTGACCTCAAGATCACCGCTCATTTGAAGGTACCACGACATAATTAATGTTTAATGATAAAGGTTTTTTTAAATAACTGAAAGGCTGCAAGCTTTTTGGATCATTACCTGATGCCGCAAATATGACCTACCTTTACGCTTGCTCTCTTCGAATTCTCTGCGTGCGGCTTCGATGTAGCGGTGCACTAGAGCCTTGGTCACCTGCAGGCGGTATGGCACTCTGCCCTCACCTTGACCTCCGCTGCTATGCAGGGTATTGCTAGACTAAAAAAAAAAACACCTCATCAGCCAAATTTAACCAGGAATTATGGAGGATCTAGAGATAGAATCCCCTCAGATGCTCACCAAAGATGCGATAGGAGGATATTCTGGGGCTTTCTTGTTACAGCAACAGCAAATCTTTTGGCAGATGCTTCTACAGCAGGGAGGGAGGAACAAGAAGGTTACATCTGCTTCTAAATGATCTAAAGTCTGTGGTAAAAAGTGCATTACTGTACCTAGCATTTAGCAGTTTTTCTTACCTCAAGATATAAAAGAGAACCTTTGGAGATGGGATGATGTTAAAAGGAACTGGCATGGTGAGACCCTCCCTGAAGTAACTGAGGTAGAGTTTAGAGCGAGCAAACTTCCACTCGACATCTGCGTCATCCTGAGAAGACGAGACGAGACTAGATTAACTTTTTGTTTCCTCTTATGATCACCAAGGCACCATTTTTTTTCATCATTCATAACATTACATTGAAATATTATTACAATTTAGTTTTCTATTTGAATTAGGGCTTTAAGTGGTTTAAAATCTTTAATCTAACGAATAAGTCACAAATTACATTTGGCGTACCCACAAATGATTATTTTAAGCTATTTTTATGTTAAATGAGAAAGTCATTCAGGTTCATGTAAATAATGACACCACTTAAATTGTTTTGGTGAACTATCCCTTTAAAGTTTTTCATTCTTTTTCTTTTTTGGTATGAAATACAATAATATAATAAACTAAAACTGCCAGCAAGTGGCGATAATGATCTTGTAAATAAGTATTTTATTTGATTCGTTCAAACAGCTGAATCATTTAGGAAGTTTTATAAACGAGTCTTTGTCAGTCCTGTATATTTTGGACTGACGGGAGCTGATGCCGCTCCGGTGGAAATTGACGGAGCTGAAACTTTCAGAGGACAAGCAGCTCATTTCTCCGACATTGTAAGACACGCATAAGAAAAATGAACACATGGCAGATGTGGATTTGTGCGGCTCGCTCTCGCAGCGCATGACTGGGGAGTGACAGACAGCTAGTTGTCCAGTCCTTTACCGTTCACACTGCTCGTGGGTTTCGAGAAAAACGTTACGGTTGTGAGTTCTGAAAATTTACTAGTGTGAGATCGGTTATAGAATCCGTAACCGAACTGTGTGTGAACATGACCGTATTAAGGACTCAAATACAGGATTGACAACCATATTCTGCTGCTGTGTAACGTTAAACCCGGATTCATTTAGAAACTAAACTACGGAGACACACATAAGTTCTGCAGTGGCTTTAAGGTAATGTTCTCTGCAAAATTGAGAAAAACCATTGTGTTTAAAATATAACACAACATCAACTTTTTATTTACTGAATCGTTACAAATTACATTTAAACTAATTTGGAACAAAATGCACTGATTTATTACTGCTTTCGCTGCTCGTATGATATCTTATGCTGCGTCCGAAATCGCTTACTTCCCTACAGTACGCGAAAAACAGTATGTGAGGCGAGTAGTATGCCCGAATTCATAGCATTTTAAATTCAGTAGGTGAGAAGTACCCGGATGACCTACTGCTTCAGGCCGTGTTCTATTGTTGGCATACTATGACACTTTTCTATCCCGGCTCTATTTCGGCTCATTTTAAGTGTAAGCACCTCAGAAAAAAAAGTTGTTTATTGTGATTGTGTTAAACAAGTGTAATTTCAATCTAAATAAACGGAAGTTTACATTTTCTGCGCTGTTGTGACGACGCATGACACGTGACAACATCAATATGGCGGATGTAGTACGTCCGAATTCCATTCATACTACT
>JAUCMT010000028.1:16373780-16385452 GCA_032357475.1 Enteromius thamalakanensis
GATCGGAAGAGCGTCGACAACTTTATTGAACAATTTGGAATCTTAGCACCATTTTGGAGAGTATCCACTGGACACAAATTGTGTAAGCTATTCTGTGTCATCCACAACACAAGGATACATTTTCAGTTTGTATTTATGCTATAATTGGAATGTGCATCTGTGTGTTGTAGCATCCAGTGGAAGGTAATGTCAAGGTGACACAGATGAGAGTTGTTGAGTAAAGTTGTTTTTATTGTTTTCTTTCCATACAAAATGTATTCTTGTCGCTTCATAACATTACGGTTGAACCACTGATGGCAGATGGGCTACTTTGACAATGTCTTTCATACGTTTCTGGGCCTTGACAGTGTAATTTACTTGGCAGTCAATGGCCTCCCAGTTTTCATCCAGAATGTCTAAAATTGTGTTCCGAGGTTTGAACTGACATGAGGGTATGTGACTAATAACAAACTTTTTATTTTGGAGAAGATGAACACTTTAAGAATAAAAAAGTGAATACAGAACAATTAGTCATGGGTATTTCCCATCATACTCCTCTGTAATAGATATCCCAAAATGTGCTTAATGTTACACCTGCGATAACCTGAAGTCATAGCCAAAGGCTCATTCAAAGTTGTCCCCAGTAACTGCCTACTCAGCATCCATTTCAAGTTTACGGTCGACACATTTTTCATCTACTTTTAACACGTCTTTGTCTTTGAGGCTGCATTTCACAATCCGCAGCCCCCATCAGAGCTGATAGTGTGCTGTGTCTGTGAAGCCAAACGGTAAATTACTGTGAAGCTGGCTCTCTAAGTCGAACACTCTCAAGGCTTCCTGCTTTGATGTCTGCTGCTTTTTCTTCTTTTGTGGAGATGGGCAGAGGGAAGGAGCAGGGGTTTATGGGTAAAGCCTCTCTCTGAATCCGGAGCCTGGAGAGTTGCTTTGTGGTAGAGACCAAGATGACTGGTGTGACAAAGTCAGCGGGACAGCAGACGCAGGGCTCAAAGGGACGGCCTTACAATGATTGTTTAATTAGCCTTTGTTTAATGTTGGACCAAAACACCGCTCTGCACACTTTATGAGTGCGTATTCACACTAACACAGTTTTGCTGGCTGAGGAGAACATTATGAATACTTTAGCATGCATTGTACTACTCATTAATATCGTAAGTAGGCAATAAGCAAGCTAGGTAGCATGGGGCTAGTCTCAGCCTCAGGTGTCCTGCCCACAGATACACATCCTGATTTTGCTAAGTTCAATGTGTCCCTAGGTAAGCATATTTTGTTGACCCTGGGACAACATTTTAATGCAAAAACATAGTCTTGACCATATCTTTAAAACCTAAACCTAACCTTATTCATGAATAATGCCTAAAATCTGAGGAAATGATAGATGACTGACACTGATGTACAAGCACCCCAAACACTGATTGAAAGCCTAAAACTGTAAACTCTTTCTTCAAATCTGATGGGTTAATCACAACGTTGTTCCAGGGTTAACAAAGATGTTGACCCAGGGACAAATTGCACTTGGTAAAATTGGGTTAGCACCCACAGACCACTGGCTAAACGTAGGGCTGGGCGATATATATCGAATGGTATATTATGTGCATCTCATCAGTGAAGCCGGTTCTTTGATTAGCGCTAAATCTCCGTCAGCTGTTTTCAAAAGGAACGCCAGCTTATACACAGAGCCGTAGATCGCTGACAAGCTGCGCCATTGAATCACCTGCGAAACTTAACGCGTAGCTTTACAGTGATCTACGGCTCTGTTGATAAACTAGCGTTGCATTTAAAAACAGCTGACGGAGATTTAGTGCTAACCACAGAACGGCTTTACTGATGAGATGCGCATAATTTATCGTTCGATATATATCGCCCAACCCTAGCTAAATGTCTGATGCATATGGCAAGTATGTAAAATCTTTTTACACACTAGTCTGTTATTGTGGCAACATTTCCACACCCCTACACGACACGCCAAAAAAACTAAAATAAATGGTTACTTTTCCTGTCAGTCAAATGGGGTCTTAGATTTGTTTTGGCCATTTAAAGTGGACAAAGTTGACAGACATATTCTGGCTATTCAGACTGAAGGCAGAAGGTCTGGAATTCATAGCAGCTTTCTTTGGCCAAGGCCCGCCCATAAGGCTGTTTGACCGACATGTCAAACAACCAATCACAGTTGGTTTCCTTTAGCGTCACGTTTCAGGGCGTGGAAATCTCCCCACAACAACAGAATGGCGTGCAACAAGTCAGTCAGCATAGATAATCCCGATGAGATTAAACATCTCTTTGAAGCATATCTCTCCACTTTTCAATACCCACAAGCAATTCTGGAGAACCAAACACAATACTGAATCGACCAGCTGCGATGTCAGCGTCTGTTGTTTAATGTTTGCCTGCAAACACTGCTGAAATCCCGTTCTCAGTTAGCTAACCCATCGGCTGAGACTAGGCTATGCAAGATTAGCATGGTGCTAACAACACAAAGGTCATGGGTTTCATTATTATGTAATTCATTTATTTATTCTGCATGCCCTTACCTGGTTGGTCATTTTTTATTGCAGATATGAATATGTATGGATTTGATGATATTTGTGTCCATACTCAGAAATTATCCATGATACAATATTTAAATACGGTTTATATTTAAACTACAAACTCATCTGATTATTTACATTTTCAGGCATTAAACCTCAGCTTAACAGAGTTCATTACAGCACGGTCACTCCTGGAAATGCTATAGTGGGATATCGCTTTTGATTACCAGACACCTCACCAGCTTGACGTCTGAAAGCCACTGGACTTTTTTCCACTGACTCTGCTGAGTTTAATTCACCTCCAGTGGCTGATTTATAGCAGATTGGAGAGCCGTTCTCACCTGTCGACTGTGTGGAGAAAATTGAGAATGGAGGTGCGCTGTGACATGTGTGTTGCACGACTGTGAACTGAGTGTTAGCGCGAGCCAAGACTTGATGGCTGTGTTGCCTTCATGACCCTTTGAAAAGGTCTGGGTGAAATAGCCTTTAGCTTGATTTACTCTGTTGCTCTCGGGGCTTCGCACATAAACTCTCCTTTGCACAGTAAAAGCATACTGAAACTATCACGTAAAAAAAAAAACACATACTGGAGCTTTCATGCCAGAAGAGCATTGAATGCTGTTATAAACATTTGTTGTTGTGATGCTTGCAAAGGCAGTATGCTTAGGATTACATCTGACCAAAAATCATAAATATTAAACTAAATCATAACGCCTTCAGTAGCGTTTGATGTTGTTGATGAGCTTTTTGCAAACAATATGGGAACTTTACTTTTCAGTGTTCTCTGAATAATCTGAATAAAGTAGTAACAATTGAAAAACATTAGGCACATATCCAGCTAAAACAATGTGAAAATAAATCCGGAATGAACATTCTATTAGAGCTATTGTTAGAGTGTTTATTCATTCTTTGAGAGAACATTGCCAGAACATTATATATTCTGAGAATGTTTTCTGGGTTGCAAAGGTGTAGTAAAACCTGTCCTTTTTGTATTCACTCCGCCATCTGTACTTTTAGCCAGCGAACTTTTTAGTCTTTTAAATGGGTGCCCTAAACCAGTGCGGATATTATTAAGTTGTTTTTCCACCAGATTATTCAGAGAACTTTCAAAACATGAAAAACAGTGACAGAAGGAAATGAACCGGGCCATTTATTTTTCATAAGTGCATCATTTATGAAACCGTTATTGCAGATATTGTCAGCTGTCCATTTATTATTCATTCCAGTTGTATATTAAGCCAATCGTTTTATGAGCTTTATGCAGGCCAGACCCAGTGGAAAACAAACACAGTATTCCAGTTTGTGTCACCTGTTCTTGTGGTCCCGTTGCCGTCCTCTCAGGATTTTGTTTTATTACCTAAGAGTGGACTTTAGCTGTAGGCAAGTTGAGAGAGTGTGGAGGTATTGTGGAAAGCTTGTTGAGGATTTATTAAATTTGGAACAGGAAGGACCTCATAACCGGCCGCCACAGGTTATTTTTTTTAAGGGGCAGTGTTCAATCTTGCCAAGATTGGGGTTGTGGGTTGGGGATGCGTAGGTCTGCTCTGTGACTTTGACTGCGGGCGGTAATTATGGGATGTGCCACATGCTGTCACACTGTGGGCAAGTGATGGCGGTCAGGATCGGTCAGCAGCTTTGTAAATCTGCCTGTCAAGTGAGCTATGCTGGATTCGGTAGTTACACTGTTTTGTTTTTCAGTAAAAATAGTAAATTAGGGATTATTTGTAAATTTTACTCGCTTGTTTTGATACTTACTGTAGCTCTCGTAACCAAAATGTTACAAATACTGTGTATACTTCACCATTTTTAAATGTATTACTATTTGCCAGGTATTACTCATGCATTACTAATTAAGTACAGTACATCATTTAAGATCCTTGTCATAAGAATGAATGTTTAATAACAACAACAGTTCACTGTGACATTTTTCAAAATATCTCAAAATCTAAAAATATTTTCAGAATGTCTCTCAGAAGAAAGAAAGGCATGGAGCTTCCAATGCTACAAGGGTAAGTACAGTACATGATGACAGAATCAAACCGTCTTTGTCATGTTGATAATTTTTTTTTGTGTTTTACTAGAAAATTTAACCTTTTTCTGTCTTTTTGTCTTTCCTTTCATCATTCTTGTAAGAGCTAAGCAGTGTCTTACATATGATAATAGTCAGGACTTTTCCAGAGCCATCCCTGTCTCCGCTTCTATCTATATTCCCATTCAGCATCGCTAGTGTAATTGGCAGAAATTGATATTTGAAATGCCAAACCCTGCGCTTCATTACAACAGCGTCTCCACTAGTAATAAATAGGCCAAAAAGGGTGGGGAGCAGGATTCATGCTCAAAGAAAAAGACCTTCTTGTTAAATAATGACTTTAATCTAATTCCAGAGATCATGTGCCCCCTTTGAAAGTCATTATGAGGTCGTGAACGGCATGCACCTCTTTGTCGGGAGGTGGCAAATGAGCAGCGGCTCTATATTTTTCTTAAGTGCAATATGAAGGCATTAATTTCCCAGAGCCGGGCTGACAGAACAGGGTGCTGGGGGGCGCGTTAATACAAAATGATCACATTTTCACTCGTAGTCAATATCACCAGCTGACAGTCGCCTCAGATTTTTCATCTGTTGCTGTACAGGAGCTGAAATGATATGTGGCCTCCCTCGCCTGGTGAAGGGTCCCTCTGAGCGACTCGCAGATGGAAATAGCATTTTTAGCGAGCTATTGATTGGGGCAGGTCGTGCAGAAAGAAAGAGAAGACTGACTTTAATATGTTGTGGAAACAGCAGACAGAGAAAGTCTTGTCACACATCCTGAAGCTTCAGTAAGCAACAAAGAAAAAGCAGGGGCCAAACAACTCTGCTGTTTACTAAAGTTGACTGCTTGTCAAACTCTCACAGCTAAAGTGAGATCAAACCTTTCCCAGCTTTGAGTTCCAGGTTCAGAGTGTGTAGTCAATGTTATCGCAGGCAGTGTGAAGTGTGTTGTTGATCTATGAAGAACCTGGAAATGGTTGCATGCATAGATATGATGTAATGAGGTTTTCCTTATTCTTATTTTGGAAGTAATTGCACAGCTTCAGAGCTCTGCAGGATATAAAAAAAAAATAAATGTATGTGTGTGCATGTTTGTCTGCGTGTGTGTGTTTGTGTGTCTCTCTGTAGCAAGCCCAATTTGAAATGATTGGCATTTAATATTATTAATGTTATTATTATATAATACACACACGCACTGTACACTATATATATATATATGTATATACTTTGTGCATACCTTCTTTTTGAAGGAAAGTAAAAATGTTAAAAAACAAATGTGTTACAGAAAACATTTCATAAAGATATATTTTTTATCTTATGAAAGGTTAGATTTTAAGTACATTCTTAGTACCAAGGGTATGAATACTTTTGAGCATGCACACACATACAGTATACACACACACACACACGTACGTATACAGTATATATACTGTGTGTATATATATATATATATATATATATATATTAAATGTTTTACTTTAAAGTCATTCATATCAATTCAGTGTGTCATGGGTTTTTATGGTGTATTGTCCTTTTAATACTTGACTTCTAATGCACCTTGTGTGAAGAAAAAAAATGCTTTTTCAGATGAATGAAAATGTATTGGGTCAGCATGATGACAAATTATTATTTTAACGCAAACTCCTCCTTATTTTGGGTATGAAGTGTTGGATGTTTATGGAACAGTTTTTTTTTTTGTATGCAGATGTAATAATTTGTACTGTAAATGTACTGCACTGTCAAGAAGAGGTTGCCCCGGCAATATCAAACAACAGACAATACAAACATAAATGTACGTGGAAGTCTTTTTGAAACGTGTCAGAAATGACATGGATCATACACATGCTCACAGGCACCCTCGGCTGTCTTTGTGAACCCGAAGCGTGGGGAACAAGAGGTTAACCAATACAGGTCATGTGGAGGGGAGGGTGTCAGCGTCACACTACTGTCTCTCCTAACTGACATGCATTGATCCTCACTCGTGTTGCACACGAGAGAGATGAGGGGTGCATGGGAGGGATCTTTTCTGTCTTTTACAGATGATAGGAGCGGGAAACCAGCGAAGAAAGAGCGAGAGAGGGCAAAAGAAAAGAAAAGGAGGGAAAACAACATCAAGAATAACAGAGCTGTCTAGTTGGGGCCAGCAGGCCTCCGAGAGAGAGAGAGAGAGAGAATGTAGCTGGAGAAAAATGAAAGTCTTTTTCTACTTGAAAATTGTGCGTTTTATGTGCATACATCAACATCTGACAGATGATTTGTCCTTTTAGAAGAGAGTTTTTTTCTATTTTTATGTTACTGAGCAAAAATGAGAGATAGTGGACCCTAACATGAAAATTGTTATAATTTTAGTTCCAAACCAGTTTCACACAAAGTCAAAAAGGTTTGTAACAACACAAGTGATCAGAAGCCTGTATCTGCTACACCTTTTTATGGATGGATGGATAGTTTTCTCAAAACAAAAAAAAATCATAATTATTTATTTATTTGTTCATTTATTATATGGTACAAATAGGCTTCCATACAAGGAAGGGTAAGTAAATAATGACATAATTTTATTTTATGGTTATCATGTTTTCTTTGTTGTTTCTGGATGCCTGTACTGCTTGGATGTCCTTACCAAACATGTAAAGTAGATGATCTTTAAGTAGATTAGTTGTAACTACATTAACTGAACAGACAGCAAGGATTTACCTGCTAAAGTATGCAATGTTTAAATAGATACACATATCATTGCTGCATTTTAAATTAATTTTCAAGGTTTGTTGTGCTTCCTGTATGGCGGTAAAGCAATTCCTTCTGCGTATTAATCTTATTATGAAAAAGAAACTGCATGCATTAAGTTTTACTTGATAAGTAATTTATTTCCTCTGCTTGTTAATTTTAGTGGAAATAATCATATTACACATTAGAGAAAAGAAAATATGCGAGCAGAAGGTTTATCAGAAATGTGGAGGTGTTTTTCTACAATTGAGATATGGATGGTGGAGAGCCATGTGTTGACCGGATGATTAGATGCCAGGTGTAGAGCGGATGAATGCGTGGTGTTATCAGGGCAATTCATTTCTTATTTGTCATAATTTGTGCTACATTTGTGATTGTTATTGTGCTGATATGTTTGTGGACACCTCACAACAGTATTTCTATATTTTCACATGGCCTGCAGGCTGTTCTGAATGCTGTCACTCACAGAATGAAGACTATATCCTGCAGGATCAGGCTAAAACTCATTTTAGTACTTCCTGTTCCTGTTCCATCCATTTTACTGTTGTTCTGTCTATTTATCCATCATTCTGTCTTTCCATTCATCCAGTTACTTTACTGTTGTTCTTTCTATCTATTAATCATTCTGTTTTTCCAACTATCCATCCATCCATCACCATCTATCGATTAATTTGTTTTTCTGTTGTTCTATCTATTCTCTCTTTCTGTTTTTCCATCTGTCTGTCTGTCTGTCCACCCACCCATCCATCCATTTATCAGTTTTATTGTTGTTCTGCCTATCTATCAATCATTCTGTTTTTCCATCCATCCATCCATTTTTCTATTGTTCTATCAGTTTTTCTATGTTTCCATCCATTCATTTTTATTATAAAATTTTACTGTTGTTCTATCATTCTGTTTATCCATCCATCCATTTTTCTATCATTCTTTAATTGAGTAGTTTGTTTATAGCATACGTTTAAGGAGTCATACAAAGCCAATTTTCCACAAGCTAATATGATTCTTTAGGGTCTTAATGGAAAGTTTGTAATATAGTTTGTTTAGTAAACAAACTCTATCGCACACCTGCAATTGATAGGTGCGTAGGATAATAAGACCAACCAGGTGGATCGTTTCAACAAGACATCAATTCCCGCACACTATCGCAACTTGCAAAGAAGTAATATTTATTAACACGTTTCGGTCACAAGACCTTGTTAATATAGTTTGTTTAAAATTTCTCAAAGATAGTTTACAAAAATGCTCATGTTACCCTGTCAAAAGCAGCTCTTTAGAAATCACCCTGTTCTGTGTACTTCCCCTTTAAATATTCACGAGCTCCGCTGACCCCGCACCTCTTTTCAGAGACCCTCTCAAAGGATCTTTTTTTAGCCGTATTCATAGTGAAACTTGTTAATTAGCACTTTATTATGAAATACGATTTGCAAAGATTTATGAAAAGACATTATACTCGTTGCTTCTGTAGGTGAGGCTGGATCATGAATGATTTGTGCGAACATAAACGCATTTGAAATTTAACGCGGTTGATCGAGGGGGGCGTTTCCCTTCAGAACCAAACCTACTGTAACATTAATCCTCCGTTTCTTCAGTCACTCAGATGTCGAGTGTAAATGACTACTGCTAGGTTCATAAATAAATTCATGGATCATGGATCTTTATCATTGTGTACACACACTCCCAACAGACATTTCAGTCCACACAACTTGTAAAAGTGCATGTGGCACCGGATGACCCCTTTAAGATTTTTTCTTTGGGAGATTGTACTTATGCTTCCAAATGCATTTGTGTGCATCGTGATGAACAAATCAAAAAGCATGTCACAGAGCTTATTTTCTTCAATAATCCCAATCCAATGTACATGAATACATCATCTCTGTAACGTTCTGTTGAACACAAAAAGAGACTTGCTTCCTGTGACTGCTAAAATTGCTAAAACAGAGTCGTTTTACATGACTTTTCCAGAAACAGGCTCTGTTCCTCTTATCTCTCTAAAAAGTACAAGCATTTTGGGATGGCACAAGCTCATTTGGGCAACCGCCATGCCACTCAGAGTGGAATGTTTACATGTTTACTGTTGGCATAATTTTGTTTACCTTGACATTCCCTCAGACAGCTTGGAAGACAGGCTTCATTTGAGAGGAGGGAGACAGAGGACAGGAGAGACTGAGAGAGGAAGTGAAGCTTCTCTAATAGACCACACATCTGTTGAGAGCTGTCCTTCCATGCTGACGGCAAAAATTTTGAAAAAACCCACATCGCCCCCATAGGTCATTAGATCTGAAGCCCAACCCCCCATAGTGCACAGCCTGTCGTGTGAACCTGAGCCCATAAACGACCGAAGCGTACCCTCATCAGTGGCTGGTAATGAGTGCATGCCCTCACCTTAATTACTGCCACAGTCAGGAAAGCCGTATCGATATAGGTAAAATCACAGGCACGTATTTGGTTATGGATACAAATGTTCTGCACATGTTAGCTTGCAGAAGGCCATAAACAGACAAATTAGCCTATTAGCGTGCCTGGAGGTTTTGATGAAGTATCATCATTTTATTTTTGGGGAGAGGAAAGTAGCGATGAAGTATCTGGCAGAATAATGAAGTCGAGATATCAGAAACCGCCTTTTTCCCGTCTCGCCTTCCATGTCAGAGGCGAACATTAGTTACTAAAATGGACTTTTGGCCTTGTAATCTCTCCCACTTGAAACAGAAATGGCTCTGCCGCGAGATATTGGGTTTATCAGCACTCTTTAAAGTTACAGTACATAACTTCTGCCACCACTAGGCAGCAATAAACATCGGCAAACTGTTAGCACCATCCCATATATTTTAATGACAGACCATATGTTTTCAAGCAGACAGCTTTGTTTTTTGCAGCATAGCTAATTCAAGGGATTTAAGTGATGCTGTTTCATCAGTTGTACAGGTTGTCTTTCAATAATTCTCTCCTACAGTTTTAAACAGAATTGGGTCTTTTTAGACACCATAAAACAAAAAAAAATATTAGGCTATATAGAATAATTGAGCTATATATGTTCAAGATTGCATTTAAATATGTTTAAATGTAAATGTAATATAATATAATATAAAATAAATATATATTTTTAAATAAATGAATAAAAATAAAAAATGTAAATTTAATATAATAAATTATAAATAAATATTGTTTTATAAAAATATTGTAACCTATTACTGTGATGGGAAATGTTTTCAGGGAAATGTATTTTTCTTCAAGATATATATCCAGTGTCCTTGCATAAGTCATTTGACAAGTTATCATTTAACACCACGGTACTCAGCAGAAGTGTTATATTGGTTGATACAGTAAGTGGGAGGGAAAGTGTGGCTGCTGAAGTCAATCAGTTAGCAGTAGGTTACCGGCTAACAGCCCAGCTCTGCCAGATGGACTGTTTTCTGGCTTCACCTGGGTAAACATTTGCTGCGAGACTGAATATGAGCAAAGGCCCTTAGAGACGTGACAAACAGAAAAACTGCCATTTGATCTGTCTGTTTATCTATCTATCTATCTTTTTATCTATCTATTTATCTGTCTGTCTCTCTGTCTATTTCTCTGTCTGTTCATCAATCTGTCTGTCTGTCTGTCTGTCTGTCATTTCATCAATCTATCAATCATTTTGTTTTCTAGTATATCCATTTATTTTTTCTGTTATTCTGTCTATCTATAATTCTGTGTTTCCATCCAACCATTATTATGTTTTATCATCTTTCTATCATCTATGTTGTTCTGTCTGTCTTTAGTTTTTCAATCCATCCATCCATTTTTCTGTTCTTCTGTCAATTATTTGTTTTTTAATCCATTCATCCATCCATTCATTTTTCGTTGTTCTCTCTGTCAGTCATTCTGTCTTTCCATCCATCCATCCATCCATTTTTCTGTTGTTCTTTGTCATTCTGTCTATTGTTCTATCTGTCTATTGTTTTGTCCATCCATCTATCTTTCTGTTGTTCTGTCAATCATTTTGTTATTTTCAATCCATCCATTCATCCACTCATTTGTTTTTCCATTGATTTCTCTATCAATAATTTAGCTTTTCTATCCATCCTTCCATTTTTCTGTTGTTCTGTGCAGTTGTCTATCATTCTATTGTTCCATCCATCCATCCATCCATCCATCCTTTTTCTGTTCTATCAATCATTGTTTTTTGAACCCATCCATACATTTTTTTGTTTTTCTGTCTATCCATCCATCCATCCATCCATCCATCCATCCATTTTTCTGTTCTATCAATCATTGTTTTTTTAACCCATCCATCCTTTTTTTTGTTTTTCCGTCCATCCATCCATCCATCCATTTTTTCTGTTCTATCAATCATTGTTTTTTTAACCCATCCATCCATTTTTTTGTTTTTCCGTTCATCCATCATCCATTTTTATGTTCTG
>JAUCMT010000028.1:16390036-16404863 GCA_032357475.1 Enteromius thamalakanensis
TTATATTTTTTTTTTTAATCGAGTCCGGGCCCTAATATATATAATGTATTTATATATATACATATATATATATATATATATATATATATATATATACATATAGTAGTCAAAATTTGAAGTGAATAAAAACTTCCATCAAAATGCATTCTTAAAAACGTTTTTGATCCACTTAAGGATGTTAACTCTTGTATAAGTTACATGTTACTGTGATACTTTGTGATCTGTGATCATTTGTTTCTTTATGATCAATGGTAACAGGATGTGGGGTACGTCACCAGTTGCATTACCCGGCAGGAGAATTGGCCAAAAGATCTATACGTGATTTTCCAAGTATTGTTAATGGAGATAATTCAAATGTATTTTACTCTTGGCCCTGGCAGGTCTCTATCCAGGTAGTGTTATAACAAACATAAAATCCTTGTTTATACTAGTAGATCCAATTTTCAGAATATCCTAGTGGTGGTGGATCTTATTCTCTGTGTAATGATGTGCTCATGAAATTCACTATATTTGATACAGACATCAAATGGTGCGCTACACTGTGGTGGTTCCCTGATCAATGAAAACTGGATCCTCACTGCTGCCCACTGTTCAGTTCAGTAAGAACCTATCTATCTATCTGTCTGTCTGTCTGTCCGTCCTAGTTATTTTAGATTTTAGACTTTTTATGCTTTGTCACTGACTTTTTCTAGGCCTGGAAATTACTATGTGGTCCTTGGACAGTATGACCGTGGTTCCAATAATGAAAATATTCAAGTCAAGAAAATTTCCAAGGTATCTTTAATGATATTATTGCTATTTGGGGTAAATTTGAGGATGTTTTTTTTTTAATCACGTTTTTGATATAAGTCTCTTCAAAGCTACAATTTTGCTAAATAAATAAATGAACAAAAAATTACAAACAAAGCAGAGGTTTTCTTTATACACTTACAGGTCATCACCCATCCTGGCTACAACAAAAAGACCAAGTTCGATAATGATGTTGCACTACTGAAGCTGTCCAGTCCAGTACAGATGACATCCCGTATTGCTCCTATTTGTCTGCCTAGCTCCTTAACCAGGATCCAACCAGGGACTCGTTGTGTCATCACTGGTTGGGGCGCAACTGAAAATCAGCGTAAGTCTGCCATTCTTATCCCCTACACTTCCCCTCAAAAGTTTTGGATCAGCAAGACTTATAATGTGTTTTAGTTTGTTTAAAGAAGTCTCTCTTATCCACATCAAGGCTGCATTTATTTGATTAAAAATACAAGAAAAAAAATTTAATCTTGCAGAAAGTTATTGCTGTGTAAAATAATGATTTATATTTTATAATTTTAAAAATTATATTTTAATGTTATGTTGTAAAACAATGTTTTAATAATTAATCATTTTCATAATGTTCAACAGAACATTTTCAATAGTACCTATAACTCCTGGATTTAGATAAATTGCTCAACAGTTCAGACACTTATTGTTTCACATTATTTTGCTTTTAGCAAATTCTCGAATTCTGCAGGAGGCCACTGTGCCGATAGTGAGTCAAGCTCAGTGTAGGCAAGTCTGGGGTATGAACAGTATCACAGACGCCATGATCTGTGCTGGAGCTTCTGGAGCCTCGTCTTGCCAGGTATAAAGACAGATGGATATATTAAACACACATGAATTCTATCATATCAGCTCATAATAAAATATCCAAACTCACGATGTTAATAACTTATTTATGTGTTGATTTCAGGGTGATTCTGGTGGTCCTCTGGTGTGTGAGAGTTCAGGTGTTTGGTACCAAGTGGGCATCGTTTCCTTTGGCAGTCAATTCTGCAGCACTGACCGTCCAGCTGCCTACACCCGTGTTTCTTACTTTCGCCAGTGGATCGGAGAAGTCATTAGAGTCAACTAGAGAACCGGCTTAAGTCTTGTGCCTCACAGATTTGATTCTTTTGTGTCTTCATAACACTGTCACACTACTGCAGTTTATATAAAACTATCTGTCCACAGAGAAGGGTTCAATCATTCATGGGTTTTTAAAATAATACAAATATTTTTATTGATGAAAAAGACCTTGTTTTATATAAAGCAACAACATCTCATATCAAAGCAAGCTGACATGTGAAAGTATAATCTGTCTGCTAATGTGACGATTTGTTTTAAAATGTTAAAAACATCTTGAATGCTGTAAAATATAAAGTTGAAATTATATTACAAAGTCCAGGTAAAAAGTACATTTTCTGTAAAAAGAGTTGGGAGATTAAATCAAAGCAGCTCAGTAGCCTAGTATATATATAAGATACATAAATGTAGTTAATTTTGTGCAAGTTCAAATATATGCATGCATGAAAAAAAATACAAAATAAATCTTTTTGGCCTTCTTGTTATGCCTTGACTGTTTGTTACAATCACACTAATTTGGGTCCACCAGAAGAAAAGCTATTGAAAAAGCTATTTATCATATGTTACGCACGTCTGCTTGGCTGTGTTGTCCTTGTAGAGCATGATCATGATAAAAAACCTGTGCATACTATAAGCATTCCCATGGTGTCAGCGTTAAAGTGAGTAACACTTTGTAAACTTAAGCATTTTCCAAGTGTTAACACCTTTGCACATTGTTTAATGGTGTTAAACAACCACAAAACATCCTCCGCAATAAAAAAAAATGTTTTAACATTTATTTAGTATGTAAGAAATATTTTCTCTTTTTCTTGTTTTTTCTCTTTTTCTTGTATCTACTAAATGGGACTATATGGGGTCATCAAGAACTTCAGGTTATATATTTACAGGTGAAAGAATAACATCTTAGGTGTTTCAATGCTGCATTCAGGATGTTTTAACAAAGGTGGGAAGCCAACCTTTTTTCTCAGTTGACCTATTTGTTCTTGTCAATATTTCAACATACTTTTTGTCACATGACTCTACCAAACAAGATATGAACGTTCCAGAGTTCTGAGATCCTACCAGCTGCATGGAAGCACCTTGATGAATTCCCAGTTTTATCAGATGCTGAGGAGAATATAAAGCATGGGAGAGACCCATGGGAACAGCAGCACAACTGTCTTCACCATGCTCTGGATCATCAGCTGTTTTGCTTTGGTGGCCTCCACCCTGGGTGAGTATTCAAAGTTTGCCAACAGAGTCAGTGCCAACCAGAAGATTTCTTCTTGTTATTAATATTATATATATGTTATAATATATGCTCATCACTGCTGTATTTTATTTGATTAAAAATATTTGATTTTAATAGTGTTGAAATTATTTGTACATTATAATATATAAAGTTTTTTATGTGAATATATCTTTCAATGTAATTGATTCCTCTAAAACCAAGCTAATTTTACAGCATCGTTCCTCCAGTTTTTGGTGTCATATTATTCTTCAGAAATCATTCTAAGATGATGATTTATTGCCAATGTCTTTTCAGGAATGTTTGATTAAGAAAAGGTGAAAAAGAACAGCATTTCTTTAAAATAGAAAGGTTTATATACACTACTGTTTAAAAGTTTAGGGTCAGTACATTTTTATTCTTTCTAGTTTTGAAAGACATTTATACTTTTATTCACCAAGGATGGGTTGAATTAATAATTTCATGATTTATATAGTTAGAAAACATTTATTTATAGATTTATATTTTAATAAATTCTGTTCTTTTTAATTTGCTATTCATCAAAGAATTCTGAAGAAAAAAAATTAAAAAATAAAAATCACAGGTTCCAAAAAAAAAAAAAAAAAAAAAAAAAATTGCAGCACACCTGTTTCCATTATTGATAATTCTAAGAATAAATCAGCATATTAAAATGATTTCTGAAGGATAATGGTACTCTTAAGACTTTAACAGCTGATAAAAATTCAGTTTTGTATCACAGAAATACATTTGATTTTAAAGTACATTAAAATAAGTAAAACATAAAACATTATTTTGTATTGTAATGTTTTCTGAGGCTCAAAATATATTATTATAATCAAGTTAAATAGTGATCAAGAACTGACTAATAGCTCATAATTGTATGATTTTGCATGCATTTATAAAGGTTGTGGAGTGCCTGCCATTAAGCCAGTGATTAGTGGCTACAGCAAAATTGTTAACGGAGAGAATGCAGTGTCTGGTTCCTGGCCCTGGCAGGTCTCTCTCCAGGTAACTTTTACTAGTTTTACTAAAAAATACTTTTTAAGGTTCTTTATAATTGAATATGTACAAGTTAAGATGCATGGAAAAAATGAGTATTTCAAACAATGTGTGCATCATACCCAAAGTTATATAATTTATATTTAATAATGCCTGAAACAGCAATCCAATGGCTTCCATTTCTGTGGAGGATCTCTGATCAATCAGTACTGGGTGGTCACTGCTGCCCACTGCGGTGTCAGGTAAGAACATCAGATTCAATTTTACTTCATTAACATACCCTGTCTGATTCTTTCCCATGCTTCTATTTTTAACTTTTCCTGTTTATTCCTCCCACCCTAGGGCTGGATATCACTATGTTATTCTTGGAGAGCATGACCGCGGCTCCAGCGCTGAAGCCGTTCAAGTCATGAGCATCACCAAGGTATAAGCTTTGATCATATCAGCATCATAGCATCCCTTCATATTGAGTCACTGTCTGCTGATAACAGTGCGGTGGTTCTTATGATATTGCTGGCATTACCTCAAGAGCCACAGATTTTTGTCCTTCTACCTCAGTAAAAAATATTGCTTGCTTCACAGAAACAGCACACATGATGGAACCTTACGAGTACTTGTGCAAACAGACTCCTTTAACTATTGCGTCATTTTTAATTTTTCTGAAAATGTGTATTTTTTTGAAAGTAATTGTCCCTATACTGCCTGAGATATATTAGAAATCTTTATGAAAAAAAAAGTCTTTAAAGGACGTTATGTCTATATGTTTGAGCTCACTAATATGTTGGGTTTATTAGATTTGTATAGTAATTAAAGTACCGTTCAAAAGTCTGGGGTCAGTGAAATGAATATTTTTATTCAGCAGCTGATTAAAAATGACAGTAAAGTTATTTATAATGTTACAAAATATTTCTATTGTAAATAAATGTTATTCTTTTGCACTTTCTATTCATCATAGAACCACGTTTTCACTTAATCCTAAGTAGCACAACTATTTTCAACTGTATATAATAATAAGAAATGTTTCTTGAGCAACAAACCAGCCTATTAGAATGATTTCTGAAGAATCATGTGACTAAGACTCATGTCAATCATGTAACTTTTAAAAGACACCTCTTACAATTTTCTTTCCACTATAGGCCATCACCCACCCTTCCTACAATGGTAATACCTTCAACAATGACATCACTCTGCTCAAACTGTCCTCCCCAGTCCAGCTGACGTCCCGTATCTCTCCTGTGTGCCTGGCTTCCTCCTCCTCCAGCATCCCCTCCGGCACTCGTTGTGTCACCACTGGATGGGGCAAAACTGGATCCACCTGTACAGTTATCATCATTATCCACAACACTTAAATGACTTCTAAAATGACCAAAAGTGGTTTAATTTTCTTCTATTTGCTCTGTTTTTACAGCAAGTCCTCGTATCCTGCAGCAGACCGCACTGCCCCTTCTGAGTCCTGCTCAGTGCAAGCAATACTGGGGTCAGAACAGAATCACAGATGCCATGATCTGCGCTGGAGCCTCCGGTGTCTCCTCTTGCCAGGTATATGAAGACATATATCAAGATATCTTAAAGCAGGGGTGTGCAAATGGCCTGGAGGGCTGGTGTCCTTTACAGTTTAGTTCCAACCCTAATTAAAACACAGCTGAAGCAGCTAATCAAGCTCATATAGGCATGTAAGAAAATTCCATGCAGGTGTGTTGAGGCAAGTTGGAGCTAAACTCTGCTAGACACCGGCCCTCCAGGACCAAGTTTGGACAGCCCTGCCATAAAGTATTGATCTCAAACTCAATTGCTGGAGAGTCACAGTTCTGCAGAGTTTAGCTCCAACCAGTTACAAATCAACACCTCTATGGATGTTTCTAGTAATCTTGAAGAGCTTGATTATCTGGATCAGGTGTGTTTGATTAGGGTTGGAGCTAAACTGTGCAAAGCTGTGGTCCTCCGGGAATTGAGATAGAGACCAATGCCTTAAAGGGCTGCTCCACCCCAAACTGAAAATGTTGTCATTAAAATCACTTACCCCATGTCGTTCCAAACCCGTAAAAGCTTTGTTCATCTTGAGAACAAGATATTTTGGTGTGCTTTAGTCCTAATGTGTCTATGGGTTTGTCTGTGAACTACAGGGTGATTCTGGTGGTCCTCTGGTGTGTGAGAGCGCTGGTGCTTGGTATCAGGTGGGCATTGTGTCCTGGGGCACCTCTGACTGCAATGTTCGTACCCCAGCTGTCTATGCCCGCGTGTCTTATCTCCGCCAATGGATTGACCAGACTGTCGCCTACAACTAAAGTTCTGATTCTCTGAACATAATGCCAATAAAAATACTAAAAAAACCACATATTATGAAGTTGTTTATTGACTCAAGCAATTAAAACAAAACAATTTAAAGATGTTATGTATTAGTTAAAAGATATAAATGTGGTAATGGTGATGTAAAAATGTCTCCAGGAACCTGAATGACCAAAACAGAAAGTGTTACTAACAGACAGGGAAATAAACAACTTTAACTGCCATTAGGTAAATAAAAAGAAAATGCATGCAGTCGTTAACAATAAATATTACACTTGAAAAGTTTGGGGTCAGTAAGGTTTTACTGTTTTTGATAGAGGTCTTTTATGTTTACCATGGCTGCATTTATTTGATAATATTGTAAAATAATTAAAATTTGCTATTTTACTGCATTTTAAAATACAATTACTCCTGTGGCAAAGAATAATTTTAGCATCATTACACACAGCCCTTCAGAAATCATTCTGAAATCATTGCTGCTCAAGAAACATTTCTTATTATTATAAGTCATAAACAGTTGTGCTGCTTAATATTTTCATGGATTTCAATCATTAGGCCATGATGGTGGTTCCAGTACTGTCTGATTTACAGATTTAGTAATGTATCTGTCCTAATGTAATGAACGAGACAGGGCGTGCAGATTCATATGCAGCATAACTTAATCGTGGTCGGCAGGCAGGGTCAAAACAATGGTAAACAGAACAATGGAGACAGAGCAAAATCAAAGTCAATTTACACGGGCAGAGGATCAGGGCAGGCGGCGAACACAATAAACAGATAAACAGTCCAAGTCAAACACGGAAAAATAAAAACGGGAAAGTACGCTCAGAGATGACAGCAAATGTCGATCAAACACTGTGATCTCTTGGCTGGTGAGCTGAGCTTTTTTACAGGCACTAATGAGTTAAGGGAGTGTGCATGATGAGCAACAGCTGTGAAGAGAATTAAGTTCAGTAAACAACAGAGTTCAGAGTGAAAAAGAGTGGTAGGAGTGCCCTCTGGTGGGGCTTGAGGGTACTTCCGGCTGGGATTGTTACACCTAAAGTGATCATTACAAATAGTTGTTCTTTACCTGAGGAGTCAATGCCTGGCAATTGTATTTCTGTTGTTATGTGATGTCTTTAAGTTTTGAGACCACAGAGTTATGCAAAAACCAAATGTCACACCAAAAAAAGAGGAACATATTTTGCTTTTAGTTTATAGTTTCTATTTTGATGAAGTTAATTCATGCAGTTCATAGACAGCAAGATGCATCATGCCCGGTTTGATGTTTGTTGTTGCCATGAAAAAACAATGTCATTTCCTGCAATTGCAGTCATTCCATATGCTGCGCTCCATTTCTCTTGCAAAGTTTATTCAAGTGTAGTATTAGTAGTATACTCCAAAACTAGCATAGTGTAATTTTAGTCTACTGTTTATGTACTTTTCAGTAATGGGCTCTATATACTTCTCAGACATAAAAATTTAAATGTTATAAATGTTATATGGTGCATTGGCCCTACACAAGTGAAGAAACCAAACCAAGAGATGCTTTCATATGTACTGTATATAATATATATAATATAGTAATATAGTAATATATAATATAACACAATCTTCAGACTACAATTTTATGTTATGGAACAAAATGTTGACCAAAGAAGTAGTAATAATTACTGTCGAGCTTTGGGGTGTTAATTGACCATCTATATTTAAATATTCATTCTGAATCCAATTTTTTTTTTTCAGATTTTTGTTCAGATACCATCTTGAGGGTTTACAGAGAATGTAAAAAAAAAAAAAAAAAAAGCGGCAAACAGTGTCAAAAGGGCCGAGAGATAATGCAGTTTGTGGGCACTCCATCTGGCGATCGTTACATACACATGCACACACATACAGTAAGTATTTGATCAACCTGTGATTTTCGAGTTCTCTTACTTGGAAATCATGGAGGGGTCAACTATTTTCAGCATAGGTGCATTTCCTCTGTGAGAGACAGAATCTAAAAAGAAAAGTTTCAGCTCCCTCCAAAGATTTTCAATTGGATTTAGGTCTGGAGACTGGCTAGGCCACTCCAGAACCTTGGTATGCTTCTTACGGAGCCACTTCTTGGTTTTCCTGGCTGTGTGCTTTGGGTCATTGTCATGTTGGAAGACCAAGGCACAACACATCTGTAATGCTCTGACTGAGGGAAGGAGGTTTTTGCCCAATATGTCACAATACATGACCCCGTTCATCCTCTCCTTAATACAGTGCAGTCGTCCTGTCCCCTGTGCAGAAAAACACCCCCGAGCATGATGCTTCAAGCCCCATGCTTGGGTATGGTATTATTGGGATGATACTCATCATTCTTCTTCTTCCAAACACGGCGAATGGAGTTAAGACCAAAAAGTTCTACTTTGGTCTTATCTGAACACAGGACTTTCTCCCATAACTCCTCTGGATCATCCAGATGGTCCCTGGAAAACTTCAGACAGGCTGGACATGGGCTGATTTAAGCAGGGGAACCTTCCGTGAGATGCAACATTTTAGACCATGACATCTTAGTGTATTACTGATAGTAGCCTTGGAAAGGATGGTCCCAGCTCTCTTCACGGCATTGACCAGTTCCTCTCGTGTAATTCTGGGCTGATTCTTCACCATTCTTAGCATCATTGATACCCCATGAGGAGAGATCTTCTGTGGGGCCCCAGTGCGAGGGACACTGACAGTCATCATTAGCCTCTGCCATTTTCTGACAATTGCTCCAACACTTGTTTTTTTTTTTGCACCAAGCTGCTTGGCAATTGCCCTGTAGCCCTTTCCAGGTTTGTGGAGGTCTACAATTGTGTCTCCTGTGTCTTTTGGCAGCTCTTTGGTTTTGCCCATGTTGCTACTTAGAGTTTGGCTGATTTCGGGGTGCACAGGTGTCTTTATGACCTCAAACAGTAAATACATCATAAAGTTAGAAAAAGAAAAGAGGTTATGGAAAAATCGCATGAAAAAAAAAAACTGCATAATTATAATGAAATTCTAATATAATATATATATGAAAAATGTATAAAATAACCTTTTAAAATAACATTATTATTAACATTATAAGAATAAAATGAAATAAATAGTTTTAGAAAGTATTTTATGGAAAAACTAACATTTCTAAGATTAAAAGCAGATGAAAATAAAATAATAAGAATGAGAATCAAATAAAATAAATTAAAATAGATTATGAAAAAACTAAATCTTAACATTTATAATGAAAAAAAAAAGATATGTACACACACACACACACACAATATAAATATATATATATATATATATATATAATATCAAGAATATAACATACATTAAGTTAAAAATGACTATATAACTAAAATTAGAAGTAGACTTAAAAGAAAAATTTTATGGAAAAAAAATATTTCCAACATAAGAAGACCTCAAGGAAAATAAAATAAAACCAATATTTAAGATTTTTTAGGTTTTCCTATTTCTATTGTCTACTGTGTGACATGATCATCTATCTTAAATACATTATTTACATTTGAAGTACTTCATCCTAATGGAATCGTCATTATGGGATATCCATTTGTTATGCAGTCACTGGAGAAACGTTTGTCCATTCCAATTTTGCAATAAGATCTTCTCAATAGGCTCACTCACACAGAGGATGTCAAACAATATCTAGACTCTGCATTCCATAAAGTGTCCCGGCCTTCCATAATCAACTCTGTTTGCTTTTCTCTGCCAGATAGTTCACCTAACGCCCCATAGATCCACCTTAAACAAACTCACCAGGCTTAGCAACAAATCAATACCTCCCACGATCGATAGAAAAAGAGGCAAACGGCTTTTTTTGTGCCAGCTGACTTCTTCGGGGACAAAGAAAATCCATCTTCTCTCCTCTCTTTTATAAGCACTTAATTATATTTTGTGAAATACTACTGACCCACTTTCCCCCGATGCCCTGTGGTCACGCAGTGCTGTGTTATCTTGTAGGTTATTGATAATACAGAAATATTTGTTGTCGTTTGTGTGGCTCGGAGAAAGCTGGCATGCTTGATTAATTGCAGCAGCCACTAGAGGGCAACGCTTGAACCTCAGGGGCACCAGTGGCAACCCTTGAGTTAATGGATGATCTCTATCAAAAGCCAGATGATGCACCACATGTGTAATTATTATCATAGCTGAATGAATTTGCATCAAAGCCAATAAACTGACATTCAGGCGTGAGAATGAAAAGATAATTATGAAATGAGTTCTTTATGCATGCGTTTAAGAAACATCCACAGGATCATAGCAAATGACTTCCTTCCAGCACTGGTGTCATTTTTTTCACTCTCCTTTCTCTCAGTCTCCCTCAGCACTGAATTCAGACCTGCCTTCATGACAGATAGAATAGCCCTGGAGAAAGCCTGGCATGGCCGTATATCCAGCAGATCAACAACACAAATCATTTATCACACCTCATCAGCTTTTTATTTTCATTAAAGAGAGAGAGGAGAGAGTCTGAGAGTATATATCTGCTGTGAAGCTCGGGAGCTCAGGTGCATTTCATTCATACCTCTCTGTTTATAACTTAAGGTTCTGCACACCATTTTTCATTAAATAACAAGTGGCAGTGTGTATAGAAAATACAGTGTGTATTAGTGCTGAAGTTGCAACTTGCCAAATTTACACTTACGTATGTATATATATATGTCTGTGTGTGTGTGTGTGTGTGTGTGTAGGTATATAAATGTAATATACTGTAAATACTAGTCAATCACATCCAAAATATTATTTTTTATTTACGTAATATATGTGTGTATATTATGCATATGTATTATGTGTATATATAAATACAAACAAATGTATATATTTAGGAAAAATGTTATGTTTAAATATTAAATATATTTATAATTTAAATATAAGATGAATATTTAAGTGTACAGTATAATTGTAAATGTTAAAAAAAATATTGTGTGTGTATTTCTTTATGCATGATAAATATTCACAGTACATATGTATACATATATAATGTCAACAAAAACTTATTTTTTATCCCAAGCGATTGCTTGAAAGCATTAATACATGCTACTATACATGGGTGTGTGTGTGGGTATGTGTTTATAACAATATTTATTTGTTATCATATACAGGATATGTAGCTTATTTCAATTACAGAACAATGATTTGAATAGCTTTTGTTTTTAGTAATTGTTCATTTGTGTCCACAATTGTCCAGTTTTGTCCATTCTGACATAATAAATGTTATTGTTTTAACAACATATTATATTGCTATTATATTGTATTTTATTAGTAAACATTCTATTATAAAAATAATAATTGCATGTTCAGCTTTAAGATTTATTTTCAAATTAAATTTATTTAATCTAATTATTAATTAAATTTTTGCCTAAAAAGCCGTTCTCTATTTATATTATTATAATTGTTATTATTAGTATAGTAGATGTTTTGCCAGAGCCAAATTTAGTCTGAAGCTTCTAAAACATGAAATGCTAATTTAGGGGAGAAAAGCAGAAAAAAAGCATCTGCTCAGCGAATTGCATCTGGATTTGTCCAATGGAATGGAAGCACCATGCACAGTTTCACGAAGCAAGGCACTGCCACGTCACTTTTGGCATGCGCAGGCTTAAATGAACAAATCAGTGAAACAGAAGGAGAGTAACCAGAGGTGAGATGGAGAGAGACACAGCTGTACAGGCTTGCACATATGTATCTTTCCTCTTCTCAGTCTGACTGTTTGACATGTGGTTTGACTTGGCTTGTGCCAGATGAGCTCTTCCTCTGACAGCTGGATCCAGGCCTATCAATTCTCCTGGGTCCACCTGTCAGTCTGCGTTTCCTAACGCCGTCTAAAGCAGCGCTGGCAGCCCTTCTCTGTCCTTCTCTCCTGTCATTCTCTCTCCTCTCCGCTATTTCTTTCTCTTTATAATTCAGAGTTAATTTAGAGAGCGTTCTGCACTCGCGTTCTGTAATGTACCATGTCTGTTCGGTTCATGCAGGGTTAATGTGCTGAGTGTCAAGTACCATTAGCGTTCGGTATCAGCGGACCCCTGGTGATGCAATATGTAACTCAGGACTGCATTTATATTTTCAGGCTGATAAAATATTTTAAGTTGTTTTTTATATGTTGCTAGTGTTTCTTGGCAACAAAACCCCTTTCTCAATTTTACCTCATACCCCATGCATACCTGGGTTGCCAGGTCTGCGTGATAAAACTATCCCAATGGCCAGTCAAAAATAGCCCAAAAGAAGCCCAGTGACCAATTAAGACTCATAATACGCATTTCTCATAATATCATCAACACACAGCTCGAAGGCTCCCTACCACTATTTTTTGTCAGTGATATAAAATGTTTCAAAACAAGCATTTTATCAGAAAAAAAACAAAACAACCCATACCAACAGTTTAAACGTATCCTAGTTCTGTGGGAAAACAGTGGACTTGGCAACCCTATTGCACACTATTTCATGGGCACAAATTGTGCTTATGAAGACATTCATGTTGCATGCACTTTGACACTTTTACTCAAAATCGCTTTTTATTATCCTTTTAATAATTCCCCATGGGAATCAGTTTATTTATTCCATATGTGAATCCTTAAAAAGTTTTATTAGAAGCATGCTCTACTAATTTTGGGTTAAAATACGTTACTAAATAAATGCAAACGTAGCACTAATGCTTAAGCACCACAGATAAAGTCTAGAAAATTTAATCCAAGTGTCTGATTTGAAATTCCAGACCTCACCAGACATGCTCCATGATCTTTAATTGATCAGAGTGTGCTATCAACGCCTGGACTTAATACTCCCATTTCCGTAAGTCTAATACAATGAAAAACTAGATTAGGTTGAAAGCTATGTTATGAATGCAGCTTGAGAGAGACATTTTCAAATTAATGTATCAAGCTGAAGCTGTCATTAGGTATTAACAAGGCTCTTTTCCTTTCAATGTTTGACATATTGAGGACAATCCATGACTTTCTTGATCTGTGGTTATAGGCTATAACATCTGAAGTGTTAAAGGAGTCATATTTATTTATTTTTTTCTGGAGGTCCACTTTTGAACTTTTTTGGGGCAGCTATTGGTCCTGCAGTAGTTTGTTAGAACATAAATTCTTAATAAGGACTTTAACATTTGCAATGCTTATTTCTCCATAAGGACAGATTTGGAAATGCATTTCAGATCAATTAGATTGCATGCGGACATCAAACTCTGATTACACAAATGACGCCAAGAACACTGTCCACATGATTGAGTGGAGCATAGACAAGCCAAGTACAGGCTACTGTGGTCTTTAAAGTTTGCTTATTGCTTTGGCCTCGTTCCACAGGCATGTCGTTAGCGTTTTTAATACCTTTGCCCCTGTTTGTTTTCATTTTATTCCATGACCGCACGTCGCAGTAATTTATCAAACCTGTCTGTGTGTGAACTTGTGTCGTGATTAATAGTTGCGTTTTGGGGTGATATGTGAACACCTAATATATGGCCTTGTCATTTATCATGAGAATTCACCACAGGGACACAAAGTTCACGCGGCACTGGAAATATTAATGATCCTCGAAAAAACATAATTAATCAGTCATACTGCTTGAGCAGTAAACGCTAATGTGCTAATGTATTGGCTTTCTCAGCGATGCTCTCGGTCTCTGGCTACCTTACATGTTTTCCACATAAACTCTGTGGATCTCTGCTGGTTTTGCTTCACGACTCATTTATATTAAGTTGCTAATCAACACAGCAGCAAATATATTTTATGCAAAAATGTAATTGTTTATGCATATTTATGATAGTGTAAAATATCTTGAGTTTATCTTGGGTTTACAAGGACTCCAGCTGTAATGGTTTTTATACTGTACAAACTATTACCCTACACCTAAACCTGCTCCTTACAGAAAACTACTGGCAATTTTTGAATTTCATAAACACCATTTTGTTTGTTTTTAAGCATTTTGTTTTACATGGACACAGGAAGTGTCCTCCTAAACATTATTTACATTGCAGAATGTCATTATAACTACCTGGTCTCATGGCATAAACTTACCTTGGTGCACTTTTTAGCGAGACGCGAAATATGTACCAATAAGTACATATCACTGCAGTATGACAAAGAAAGGCATGAAAATCCCTCATCTTTCGGCGAAATTCGCCATTATGATTAAAACTTAAAGTGGATTTGAGCCATGAGAGATCTACTATTTAATTTCGTGGTGTTTAAGTGTCACCAAAGGCTTAGGGGTCGTTCACATGCAGTGTTTTGCGCGCACAAGCTCTTCATTTTCAACAGAGCCGCGCAGTTTAAAATCCAAAGCCTTCATGGCGTTTTAAAATTGGTGGAAAAAGTGATGCGCCTCATGTTTTCCACTCATTTTTATGTGAAAATTCATGTGAACATACCCTTAAGAGAGTAAGTTATCTATCTATCTATCTATCTATCTATCTATCTATCTATCTATCTATCTATCTATCTATCTATCTATCTATCT